>CABHPP010130354.1:4379-46243 GCA_902168425.1 Peromyscus attwateri | reverse complement strand
GTTTGGGGATGGCTTGTGCTTCAGCCCTACAGAAGAGAGGAACCTATAGGCTAAAACAACATGGCCAGTCCACTTCACTTTCCTACTGTGCTATAACAATCATAGAACATAACCATCTCCAACCTTTTAAAATCTAGTTATATTGAATTAGAAAGAAAAGTAAATGCTGGGATCTTTGTTGTTTTTTTGTTTGTTTGTTTATTTGTTTGTCTGGTTGGTTTTTTTTTTGAGACAGGGTTTCTCTGTAGTTTTGGTGCCTGTCCTGGATCTCGCTCTGTAGACCAGGCTGCCCTCAAACTCACAGAGATCCGCCTGGCTCTGCCTCCCTAGTGCTGAGATTAAATGTTTTTGTTTTTTGTTGAGGAAGAGGGGGAAGTTGACTAATGAGAAAATATATATTTTGGTTTTGTCCAAGTTCAGTGTAGACATGTTGCACACAGGATAGCTGAGTTCTTTTAAGTAAAAATGAAATACAAGGGGCATCAAAAAGGTGTGTGTGTGTGTGTGTGTGTGTGTGTGTGTGTGTGTGTGTGTGTGATGTGTGTGATGTGTGAATGCATATTTGAATGTATGACTGTGTTCATGTAGTCGTCTTTGCTTTTTTAGTGATCAAAGCTTTCAACGAATGAGGAGGAAGGAATACACACGCACGCACACACGCACGTACGCACGAGAGCACGCAGTAGCAATTGAGGCCCCAGGTTTTGATGTTCCTCTCATGTTCATTTTTGTTTTGAGATGGGGGCCTCAGGGGCTCATGTAGTCCAGATTAGCCTTGAACTTGCTATGTAGGCAAGGATGATCTTGAACTCCTGATCCTGTCTTCACCTCTCCTGTGCTGGGGTTCCAGGCTAGCACCTAGCTTACACAGTGCTGGGACTTGAGCACAGGGTCCTGTGCCTGCTAGGCAAGCACTCTACGAACTCAGCCACATTGGTATGTGCTCTGGGAATGCCAACTGACTGTTCTGGCTGCCCATTCCCTCGGCCTATTCTTTCCATGACCCTGTTTCCTCCCCGGTTGCTAACTTCAAGCCCTCAAACTCTCTCTAGCTGAGAAGCCTGAGGGAGCAGCCCAGCCCAGCTAGGCTCTGTCCAGTGAGGTGCAAGGAAGAAGGTTCTGGATTCTAGACAGAGTGTCTGTGTCGTATCCCCCTCACTCACCCCCACCCCAGCCCCCAACCCCCCCTTCTCACTAGTGCCCGCCTTGACTTCCCGCTTTTTCCCCCCCCCCCCCCCCCACCGCTTCCTTCTTTGGCCTTTTCTCCCTCTCTGTTTGGAAGCAGTTCTTACCAGGACAGTCTCAGGAATCTATCCTTTTTCTCCACATAGCTCAGCGAAACAACCCACTGGCCTGAAGGAAGGGCTCTGTCCAGCTCTCTTCTTTCCAGTCCAGACAGCACACCTGGGAAGACCTGTATTTGGTGGACTACACAGTGGGGAACGTGGCAGCTCAACCCTGCCTAGGTCATGAACCACCCAAAGCCCTCCACACATCCCCAGACCACTGGAGTGGCTTGTTACATTTGAGCACTGGGGAGGAGCTGTAATCAGAGGAAGGTAGGGCAAGGACTTGAGCAAGGGGTTAGGGTTACAGAAGACCTGTGATGAACTGTTGGCTCCCACATTCCACACGGTGTCACCAGTGACGATCAAGAGCTTTCCCAAGAGCAAACTGAAACCGGGAACTGAAACCTGGAATGGTTGTTTGTCCAGCCGCACAACTGAAAAGAGATGTCTGCCCTAGGCCCGGCTCATCCCTCTACACCACACACACATAGCACAAGGCAGGTGCCTCAGAAACATAGTTAAAAAAGACAAATGGAGGAATTCACAAAGGGAAGAATAAACCCACCAGCCACAAGCTCTGGAGCTGGTCCTCAGCGTGAGCTGCATGAAAATACAGAAAGCCAGGATGTGAGTGCCAGTCTGGGCCAGTGAGATGAACTCCTAGAACTGGGCCAGGCTGGAGAGAAAAGGACAGGGCAGAGGACTAGGAGGACACCTCAGCCTGGGAGAAGCTGTGCCAAGAGGAGGTGGCCTCAGTGGGACCCTGGGTCTTCTGCTGCAAGCCTCTGTGTGTGTGGCCTTCGAGGCTGTGGTTGCACAGGATTGGCTCTCTGGGGAAGATATGGGACTGAATTGGTGAAGAACAGCTCTTACTCATCTGGCATCCTGGTACAGGTAAAGCTTCTTCCATTATGACCATGCAAGCAGAGAGGCTTTGACTTCTAAGAGGCTAAGAGTCAGGTAACTTATTAATAACTATTCAGGGATATATCCACTCATTTTCTTTTCTTTCCCGTGTATGGCGTGCATGCATGTGTGTGAGTGTGTTCATGTGTGTAGACTCACATTTGTGTGGTGATGCGTATGGACACCCGAAGTTGATGTCAGTTGTCTTTTCTTAATCATTCTCTCTCTTTTTTTTTTCACTGAATCAGAATCTCTTATTTAAACTCCGAGCTGGTTGGTACGACCAGTCTAGCTGCTTGCTTCAGGAATCCCATTGCCTCCATCACAATGGCTGGCGGGAAAGCCTGCAGCACATTCCCTGGATAGATGGTTGATATGACAGAGCATAGATCACTGTGAGTGATGCCGCCTCTGACCAGGTGGTCCCAGGTAGCATAAGGAAGCAAGTTGAGCAAGCCACGAGGAGCAAGCCAGTCAGCAGACTTCCTCCACGGTTCTGCTTCAGCTCCTGCCTCCAGATTCCTGCCTCAAGTTTCTGCCCTGACTTCCCATCATGGTGGCCTGTAATCCGTGAGGTGAAATAAACCCCAGGTTGTTTTGGTTAGTGTTTTATCACAGCAATCGAAGCAAGCTCTAACTAAGACACATAGATTCCAGGATCCAAACTCCGGTCCTCATGCATGCTGCTTGTGCAGCAAGTATTTTAACCGTTGGACCATTTCCCTGGGCTTCCAGTACATTCTATGTTGCCATAGCAACAGAGGCCAGATACCAGAAGCTAAATACTTTGTAAAGAAAGGAGGTTTATTTAGTTCACACTTTTAGAGGTTAAAGATCTAACTTGAGTTGTCCCATCCATTTTGTCTCTGGCAAGACTCTGTGGCTGCATCTCAACAGAACAGATGGCATCATGGTATAAATGTGTGTGTGTGTGTGTGTGTGTGTGTGTGTGTGTGTGTGTGTGTAAGAAAGACACAGAGAGAGAGATCAAATGGGATGACAAGAAGCCAGAGATTCAGGGTTTGCTTTGTTTGTTTCAATTTGTTTTTGTGTGAACTACCCAGAGTTCTGAGAACTCCATTAATCCCTTCTAAGGACATAATTCCCAATAACCCATCTGAGTCCCACTAAGTTCTACCTCATAAAGGCCCCATCACGAATCAACATTGCCACTCCAAGCCTGAACTTTCTAATATAATAGTCTTCAGAGGACATGCTCAAACCATCTGCAACTCACAGGCATCAGTCTTCAGTGTCACCCCCATGACCATCGCCATCATCATCATCAGCTTGATCACCGCTGTCAACTCTGGCATGCCATCAGTAACTCTTCACAGCAAAGTAGAGGGACTACAGTCCCTTGGAAGGCTTGTGGGTTGCTAGCTTAGCTCTATCACTCCATAGGCAGGAGCTTGGGGACATTGCAATGTAAGCCTCATATCCATCACATGTAAAATGGGATAACTCAAAAAGATAAAGTGGGGTTCATGGAAGAAGATAGTGGAAGTTAAAGGAGATAATGGTTAGGGTTTAGACAAAAGGGATAATTCAAGAAATCTATCACACAACATGGCGACTTCAGTTAAAAAAACAATGTATATCAGTGTTTTCACCACAAAAGAGACAATTAGGTGAGTTAACGCATATGATAACTAGTTTGATTTGGCCATTTCACAATGCATGCACTTTTAAAAACAGTTTGCTGTGCACAATAAATATATACATATATAACTTGAATTTGTCAATTAAAAATAAATTAATTTTTAAGGTCAGGTTACAATGCATCTGTGTCCTCAATCAACTTTTATTTCTTCATGGTGGAACATGGATACATGTATTAAAATATCACATGCTTCTGGGTCCATGGTGACATACTACAGCACTCCAGAAGCAGAGGCAGGTGGATCTCTGTGAGTTCCAGGTCTACATAGTGAGACCCTATCTCAAAGCAAAACATCTCAAAAGTTGGGGGGTGGTGGAATTCACATTGCATCCCATTATTACCTCCAATTTAAAATTTGTATTTGTCAATTTAAAAAACTAAGGTAAAATGAATAAAAAAAACATTTGTTGTTAGCAAGTATCCGTCCTACAGAAAAGTCATACCTATGAGACAGTCTCATTATATAGCCCAGGCTAGCCACCAAACTCATGATCTTTCTGCCTTAGCTCCCTATGATTAACGAAAGCTTTAAAAAGAAGATACAAAACAAAGGAAGTTCTTAGTCCCATGACTGTCATGTGGTGTCAGGTAATGCACTCTGGTCCCTGTCATTTCTATCAGGGAGTTGAGCCCTGGAAGTGAGTCAACAGCTCCTGAATGCCATGGAGGAAATGAGGAAAAGCTAGAAGATACACAGCCAGGGGAACCTGAGCATTGGCGGGAAACTCCATGAAGCTCCCCACCCCGTAGCCCTGGCTCTCTCTAGGGTGGAGTCCAAGCCTCTCCCTCTGGGGCAGGCTCCTGGGACGCTGGCCAGCATACTGCCACTTGATGGTTTGTTTGTTTGCTTCTGAAGACATAAAATCCAAGCTTATCAAACAAAGTCACACTTGGCCCTGCCATCTTGAGAGGTAAATTCCACCATTATCTATGCACTTCAACCCCCACACAGAACACTTAGTTCCCAGGCAAGCTGGCAGCTGGCTCCAGGGTTGACCTTCACCGGCTCACCCCTTCAGCAGTGGAGCCAGCCAGTCAGGAGGCAGGTGCGCCTGTCGCACAGACTAGGGAAATGCCCAAAGGTCCGGCCCACCAGCTGGGAGGTTTTAAATCCTCTTTGAACTTCAGTTTCCTCGTCTCCATAAAAGTGGCATAAGGACAATTGTCTCCTTACCAGCTGGCTTGTGACAAGAAGTCATGAAAAGTGATTAAACATTGACCCCAGTGCTGGCCTTTGGGAAGGGCTCAACACAGGACGACTGAGGTTCCAATGCTCAGGAGGGGCAGAGAACTTCTCAGAAGCCTCTCCTATAGCTTTAGGCCGAACCAACTCACTGTCTAGAGAGCTGGGTGGGCGTAGGAGGTGGGGGAGGGGAACACACCCGGAAAGGAAAAGAATAGAGTTTGTGGCTAAAACGCACAGGGTAAAATGAGGTCAACTGATGGACACTTTTTCCAAAACTTTGCCAGTACTCTTTTGAGCCAAACTCCTCAAAAATCACTGACAACCACTGTGTGTGTTAGAAGCCACTGGAATGGAAGGGAGCATCCCAGCCCGGAAGAGGGGTTCATGTTCATTCCACATCTTTGCACAACTTACAAGCTGGGCATGGAGAAGACAGTGCCCACCCTCTGAGCGCATTCGGCTTAGGGTGGACGCCCTGGGATGCTAACGTGCTTCTGCGCCTGAGCATCATGCGCTACTCACTGCTCCTACCTCCCCTCGCCCAGAAAAGCCCACAGACCCAGAAAATGAGAGGGAAAGACACATGAAGTATTTCCGGATGAGTGCTGGTAAGAGCTGACTCATAATTCTCCTCGTTTTTCCCTCCCACCGTGGTGCCTGGCAACGCTCCAGACGGCAGAGGCTCCACCAGCCTGTGTCCTCTGATGGAGACCATGGGAAAAACCGTGGTGCCTGAAGAGTACTAGACCCCGCTCCTCTCCCGGTTCACACACACCAGTCACTGTGAGCCTTGGGGCACTGGGGTTTGGGACCACAGTCAACCTGATTCCCCCTCAGATGAGTGTGGACGAAGGTGGGAACAGGCGGAGAGCAAAGGTCAGAGACACCAGAGGGAGGAACAGCGGCAAGGAGTGCAGGGCTCCCCAAGGAAGGCTGGAAGAAGACAGACCTGGCCAAGAGGCTAGATGGAGTGTGTGTGTGTGTGTGTGGGGGGTGTGGGGTGGGGCTAGAGGCTAGATGGAGTGGGGGGAGCAGAGCACGTGGGTGGTGGAGTTGGGTCAGGGTGGGAAGCACAGGTGATCAAAAGCAGCTGTTCCAAAGAAAGTGCCTACAGGGGTCCTGGAAGAGCCTGACTGCTTTCTTCCCTAGGCCAGACACAGGAGGGGAACACGATGAATTCGAACCCAGGGCCAGGCCATCACGATCAGAGCTGAGCTGCACAAGGTCTGCGGTGATCTGACGGCAGAGGAAAGGGGACAGCCTCTCAGCTGTTCAGCTCCAAGCCTCTATCTCCAGGAAGCCTTCCTTGACCATTTGCCTTCTCAGAGCGCCTGCACCCACTCTCAACAACTCCCGTACTGTGTTCCATCCTCTGCAGGAAGCTGTTGGAGCCATGAGAGCGAGCCGGCACCCACATGAGCCACAGGTGGTTCCAATCCTGCTCTCTGTCCTTCACTCACTCATTCTCGTACCCAACAGACTATGGCGGGCACCACTCTGCCTCCTGAAGGGGTATCGTGTGAAGCAAGATTTGAGCTTTCTTGGGTCAACAGCAACATGAAAACAAGTGAAACAGACATGCAAAGAAATCGATTTTAACATCTGAGACAGATGTGCAGCTGCTTAACACGATCAGACGATGCCAGCCAGTATAAACATATTTTGAAAATGTGTATTATATTTCTTATATGTATATATTTGTTCTTGCCAAAAACAAAGATCAAATCGAATTTTAAAGGGATTTTAAAAAACAAAGAAGAATCAATTTTAAGCTTGTGAGATTAGAAACAAAGAAAATAGGTTTGAGATAAGGAATATAAAAAGGGTTTACTTTAGATAAAGCTGGTTAGTGATGATCACTTTGAATAGATGGCATTTAAAACTGAGGGAGACAGTAAGGAAAAACAGCCCTATGTGAAGAACAGGAAGCTTATTTAGGGTGAGACAGGCTGTGTCCCCAGGATCTTCACATGGAAAGGACTTGGGTAGGAACTGAGAAAACTGCTGATCTCTGGGACAGTATCTTGAGCAGAGTATGTAGAAAAGGGTTGTGCCCTCCAGGCCACCATAGGGCGTAGCTTTCCAATGCCATGAAGAGAGAGAGGACTGCTGGAGAAGGGCTTGAGTGAGCTGGGGAGGGTGCCATGTCAGCTTTCTGGGGTGGTGGCTGTTGTAGGGAATGGACTGCTGGGGAAAATAGAATCCGAATGTGCCATTATGGGATGGCTGGGGTCTCTGGAGGAAACCAGGGAAGGCTGTAGCATCTGCAGATCAACTGGAAGGAAGCTCAAAGGGCAGGATGGGTTTGGGATCACTGACTTGAGAGTTTAAATCCATGGTCTGAGGGAAACCACCCGGGAAATGAAGTCAAGAAGTCCAGGGGATCCAGGGAGCCCTCACATTCAGGAGTCTGAAAAACAGGGGGGTGGGTTACAGAGGACCACTGGGGATAGAAGGTAAACTGGGGGACTCTGTTGACAGATGCTCTGAGTGTGTCCAGACTCCGAGGCTAAAGTCCAAGAGCCAGCCAGACGGGTCACTGGCAACCTTGACCAAGCCCGCCAGGAAAGGCGTTGGGAGCTGAGCCAGGCTGCAGCAGGCCCAGGAATACATAAGAGTTAAGAAAATAGACACAATGGGAACAAATCCGATTATTTTGAAAACTGTGACTCTGAAGGCAGAGAGCAGCTCAGCGGTCTCTGTGCCAGAGGGACTGTGAAGGAAGCTCTGCTGGGTGCTGGGTGGAATTGTCCAGAAACAGAAGGGCACTGAGCAAGAGGTCTGAGACACTCAGGGAGTGGGATGGCTGACTCCAGAGCCCAGCTGGGAGGCCTCCGGCCATCCAGGCAGGGAGGAAAGAGGCACAGCCTCGAGGAGATGGCCAAGTTGGTGTCAGGAAGATGAAAGCTTCGTTAAGTAGCGGGCTCGCGTGGAAGGAGGAGAGTGCAGGGGTCGGCGGAGCAGAAGGAGGGCCAGAGATAGAGACAGGAAAGCAAACTGGTGCTCTGGGCACAGGAGGCGAGGTGACTGGAGAGAACAATGGAATCTATAGCCCAGCTGGGCAGTGTTGAGGGTCGCTGTGTAGGCTGAGCTGAGCCGGAGAGCCCAGGGCAGAAGCACTAAGCCTGCCGGTGTGATTATGTGATTATCTGTCCAAAGAGACAGAAGCTACGGTGTAGGCACGAAGAGGTGGAAGGGGCGGGGGGGGGGGGGCTCTCTGGAGGTGGGGTTTTGCCAAGGAGCTGTAACAAAGGCTGCCTGGCTGAGGGAATTCCCTTTTGAAAGATTCTGAGGAGTAGAAGCCGGACAGACCAAAGGAGAAGGCAGGAGGAAGGCCTGAGAGAAAAGCAGAACAAAATGGAGGAGCTGAGCTAGCCAGGATCCTGCAGGGCTGGTAGGAGGGCAGAGGTGTTGGGGATGTAGCTTCACTGGTAAGACTCCCACGGTGGCTACAGGAATAGAACATCTGAAGGGAGGGGTCTCCAGAGAAGCTTGGACTACATGTTGCACTGTCCACTGGATAGGATATAGTCGTCGGCAAGGACGAAGGGACTTAGATACCGTGAGAGAGGTGGAGCCGACGATGTTGCCTCTGATTGGTCTATGAGCCACACCCCCGCCAGGCCCCATCACTCTGTAGCTGTGTACGTCCCTTCTCTGCACTTCAGTATATTTCTTTGTAAAAGTGGAGACGATAATTTGTAGCTGCATCTTAATATTTATGTGAACACAAACGGAGATAATTCAGGTAAAACACTGAAAATCGCATACACGGGGCTGAATCACAGCCTTCGGAGTGAGTTGTGCTAAGTTGGGGCATTGGGGCAATTTGCTAAGGCAACTCTAGGAGAGGAGTGTCTTCCTCACAGGCCTGGCCCTCAGCCCCCTCAGCTTTGGAGACTGACTTGAGCACTAGAAGACTGAGGGGTAGACACACGGGTACACAGGGTTCAGTAGATCTTGTGGTCAATTGTGGTTCATCTCCACCTTCAAACTGATTGAATTTAGAGTCACCTAGGAGATACACCCCCCCCCCAGCTTGTCTGTAAGGTGCTTCCAAAGAGGATTAGCGGAGGAGGGGAAACCCACCCTGATTACCAGCAGCACCATCCCATGGCCTGGGGCACCAGAACCAGATAAAAAGGCCAATAAATAAATAGAAAGAAAGAGCTGAATTTCAGTATTCATTAACTGACTGAGGATGTCATATGACCAGCTGCATCACACCCTAGGTGCCATGACTGCACCATGATGGACTCGAACTGAGAGCTCAAAAAGGCCTTCCTTACTCCAGCTGCTGTTGTCAAATATTTTGTAAACTAAGTAACACAGCACCTTTCCAACCTTCGTCACGCTGGTGTCCGTAGGCATGAACCTCTGTGCATGTGGCTTGGCTCAGTTGTATATTTCCTTAGGTGTATTCCTGGTGCACCGAGCCTGGGATTCCAAAAGGCACATTGCCACTAGTGGCCAGAGATAGGCAGCTGGCGTAGTGATGTGCATACACGTATATGAAACATGGATAAGACGAATGTTCAGGGTGGACACCATTGTCATATGTGATAATGTTGGAAAAATGGGTACTATGTCATTGCCAGGTTGGGCATTTGTGAGGACCACACGATAGAGGGAAGAGTTCCTTCTTCAGGCCACAGCTCAACCCAAGGCCCCAAATGGACACAGAAGAGGCTGGACCCAGACATCAGAGGTGGGGGCTGTCTCTCTTTGGAGTTCAGCCTCTCTGATGGCTGAACTCAGTCATTAGAACTGATTCCCAGAGAGCAGCATCAGTGGGTAGAAGTTGTCTGTGGGCAGTTCCATCAATCAATACTCAGCACAGGTCTGTGTCTCATCAGTTTCAGACGCTGAATCAGGACGGCTTCAGTCTGCTCTTACCCTCCTCTTGGGTGTCTCTCCCCAATGACAGAAACAGAGATCACACATTCAAGATACTTGTTGGGCTAGGCTTGCTCTCATCCTGGCTCCTTTTCAACAGAAAACTGTGTTGAGTTTAGGGAGAATAGCTCTCAATCACAGAACACACAGAAAAGAAGGTCCCCACATTTAGGAACGTGGACAAAGACTTCTGTCTCTCTGAACATAGAATTCCAGTTGATGTTTTTAGGAGAACAAATGTTTAACTTACTTTATATAGACCTACAGTTCTTCAAAGTCAGACAAAAAATAAATTATTCAAGACTGTGCTTAGGACAGTTGTGATTTCCCTCCTCGAGTCTATGTAAGATTGACTTGTGGACCTTGAGAGTAATATTTGGTGGCCAGAGGGAGAAAGGGAGCCTCAGCCCAGCAGGGGAGCATGCCTTTGTCCCTTTGTCCCCGGCTGATGCATTAGTCTGTCCTGCAGGTGCTGCTTACACACGTTGACGTGACTCAGAAGGACAAAGTCCTTCAGATTTCACACCTGTCTCTCAGGTACTTTATGCTTTTAGGAGAGGGGATCTGTCAGCAGGGATACGGTCAGCTATCTGGTAACAAACTGTCCCCTGCTTCCAACACCTGGTTTTAATCTTTACCTCAGGGACAGGCCCCCCCTTCCTCTCCTGTTCCATGAGTAATCAGCCACCCTGACCTCCAGTGGAATTTCAGTCGCAAGAGCAAGTATACTCCCTCACACATCTGTCTGTCTGTCTGTCTGTCTGTCTGTCTGTCTGTCTGCATATCTGAACTTTAAAGCCCTGCCGGGAAGGTCAGTCCCATGTTTTGAAATCAAGTGGAGGGAATAAGGCTGTGACCCATGAGGTCACCAGCTAGGTCTTTTTGATGCTTTGAGGAGAGCTTCCAGAGTCCTCTGTCCAGACACATGGTGTTCCAAGGCTGCCTTGGCCTTCTGGTGGACAAGGGTTTGAAGCCAAGTTTCCTGTGGAAGAGAATTCAGAGGCACATGGGTTCCAGTGTTTTTCTAATTCCCCCGAGCCCCGGCTAGGGCTGTGCTGTGAAAGTCCCACAGCCGACAGGCCACCGTGATACCACCAGAGGTCTGGAGGGAACTGCGAAGGCTGCTCTTCCTTCCCATCGTTGGTGCTCTTTGACCGAATCTTAGGAGCAGCCACGGTCTTCTCCTAAAGACAGAACTCTGCCCTCCTCAGAGTGCTGGAAATACAAGGGTTGGGGCTCACCCAGCTCTGCACCCCTGGAGCACTAGAACCCTGGGCCTGAGTCCTTCTCAACTCTCCCTCAGTCACTGTGTGCTCACTAGAACTGCAGCCCCCTGAATAAGCACAAGGTCTGCAGGCTAGAGGCTGCAGCTCGAAGGCAGCAGAGTGGGTGGTCAGGGAACTGCTGGAGAATGCATCCTAGGGCTGGCTGGGAAGAGGTTCACTGAGAGCAGGGCATCAGGTGGGAGTGAACGGGGCAGTCTGGGAAGCAGTCTGTGGTGTGTTCCAGGAAGGAGCCATGATTACCGGGATTTACTTTCCCCGTGTGTCACTTTCTGATGACAAATGAGAACGGCGGCTTTACAGCGGCCACCAGCTTCAGAGAGCAACTTGTCTGAAGCAGAGGCTGTGTGCAGACATTATCAGCCTTCTCTCTGGGGAGTTCACACATCATATCCTGTCTCTGTGGCGCTCTGGGCAGGGCTCTCACAGGGAAGGGTTCAGAAGACATACAGAGGTCCTGGGACCCAGGCAGGCTGACCGTGGACAGAAGAGGAAGCTCCCACAACTCCCATGACTGCAGAAGAACAGCCATTTTGACAAATGCCCAGCTCACCACTTCAGAAAGAGGCCACTCACTGGAATGGGCCCATTGTCCCTTCTCAAATTGTTACGTTTAATTTGATGGCATATGTGTATGTACACACGTGTGAGCATGGCAGTCAGAGGACCATTTGTGAGAGTCAGTTCTTCCCTTTCACCATTTAACTCGAATCATCCTGCAGGGCAGCAAGCATCCCTACCTACTGGCGATCTTGCTGACCTGCGCTCATTTTTTTTTTTTCAGCCAAGAGGGGATCAGACTTACATGAAGAGGATTTACCACCGAATTCTAACCAGGCATAGAACTGCCACTCAGCCACCTCGCAGATAGTGTGTTGAGTTCCTACAAAAGGTGCCAGACATCCCCAGGTCCTGCCAAGCCAGAAGGTTGACCCTCAGTCCAGAGGACAACTTCAAATACAATCAGCAAAGCAAATGTACCTCCAAGTCAATGGGATACCAGCCTGGGACAATCTAAATGACCCAAGGGGCATCTGGCTTGTGCCCAGTCCTGCAGGGGTAGGTGGGACAGAGTCTGGTCTGGCACAGGCAGCTGCTACAAAAAGTCACTCTGGACGGGCCCATGAGATACTGGGTGATTAGGAATAGCTCCAGATGCCCTTCTTACAGACTTTTTCTCTCCTACTGGGGCCAGTGTCGGCCCGTTGAACCTCAGTGCAAAGGACCAATTTCCTCTCTCTCTGCACCCCTGAAAGGGAGTCTCAGAACCTTCTGTGTGACTTCCAGGCCTTGTTTCTCGGGGGTGGGGTGAGGTGGGGGTTGATATCTTCCTTGTGCCAAGACCCTTCCTGATAGCAAACCCCGTTGAGCGGTTTAAGACGGATATCAAGCCCATAGCAATCCATGCTGTCATTTGATACTTGCTGGACAGGAGCGGCTGCCTCTCCCTCCTCCCAGAGCGCACTCATGGCTCCTCCCTCTCTCTGACCTCATCTAGCCCTTTAGGTTTGTCAACAAACAGCAGGCTCTGACTCACCTGGTGACTGGGCTCTCCCCAGGCACACAGCTTGGGGCTGCCTCACCTGCTCCCGCCACGGCCTTGGCCCTGGGCCCTCCAGCCCGCTCTTGTCCTCCTACTCACCCTGCCTTTGGCAAGAGGCATGGGTGTCTGTGCCAGGGCAAATTGGCAGAGGGAAGTAGAGATGAGAATTGAACATTTTGCAACTACAACAGATTCAAACAAGCAGAGAGCACCTGTCCTTCAGTGTTTTCCCTGGGAAGAAGCACTTGATAGAACAGCAGTGCCGGGCCCCAGATTCTGGAGCCATCCATGGGAATTTGGGGAAGATCTGATCCAAAGGCCGTGGGGTCCAGACACACCTTGCAGTCACTTTCATAGCAGAGCCTCTGGGAGATTTGGAAAGATGGGCTCCTACCCCTGGTATTTTGTAAACAAACAAAAACCTGGGGTTCAGGATGCCCCATTTCTGTACTGTCTGGCTAGTGTACAATTGATGCTTCCATATGGGCTTGGAGATTGACCATTGGCCCATTACCCATCTACCACAACTAAAACAAAACTCTGGGAGGCTGGCAGGTGGCGGCGGGCGACTCAACAGTAAACGCTTACTTACTGCGCAAGCGTGAGGACCTGAGTTTGGAGTCCCCAGCCACCACGTAAAAAGCCAGGCACAGCAGTGTGGACAAGCAGTGGGGAGGCAGAGATAGGCGGATCCCAGGGCAAGGGGTTCCATGAGAGACCTGAAATGTAAGGTGGGGAGTGAGTGAGGAAGACGTCTGACATCGGCCTCGGGGCCTCCACATGTGAACACACACGAGCTGCTGTTCGGGGAGGTTTGTTTTATGAGAGTGTTTCATTGTAACGCATGCCTAAATACATAATGATGCCTTGTTGAGGTTTTTTTTGTCTACACTCCCCACATTTTTCCTTTGAAGTAAATGGACAGCGTTTGGATTTTTACCTTGAGTATTTCAGAGGAGGTTGCAAAAAAGTGTGGGCAGTTTACTCAGAGCCTCCACTCAGATCCCGCACATGTTATTATATCGTTTTGGTACATTTCCTTTATCCTTTGTTCTCCCTACCGCTAAGCACCAACCCACTCCTGAGACATAACACACCTGTAAGCAAATTCCCTCCGAATGTTTGAGAGATGATGTTTCCTCATCTCTAAATACTTGAGTGCACATCTCCTAAAAATAAAGATCTCTAGTTTATTTTGTGTGGCTGTGACAGAATGCCTGAGGCTGAGTAATTTATAGAGAAGAGTTTATTTGGCTGGTGGTTCTATAGTCTGGGAAGTTCCAGAGCTTGGTATCAGCAGCACATGCCTAGATCTGGTTAAGGTTTTCTTCCTGCATCATAACATGGTGGAAATAACATGTCAACCCTAAACGAGCATGCTAGCTAGGGGTTCCTTTTATAAAGTGACTAATGAAGTTATGTGAGTCTTCCCCTGTGGTGGTGTGAATGAGGAATGTCTCCCATAGGCTCAGGTATTGGAACACTTGGTCTCTGGTTGGTGGCGCTGTTAAGGAAGGTTATGGAACCTTTAGGAGGTGGAGCCTTGATGGAGGAAGTACACCACTGGGGGCCAGGCTTTGAGGGTGTCTAGCTTGTCCCATTACCAGTGAGCTCTCTCTGCTTCCTACTTGTGGTTGAAGATGTGATCTCTCAGCCACCTGCTGCCATGTTTCTCCGACGCCCTCTGGGACTGCAAGCCATACAGAAACTCTTCTATGAGTTGCCTTTGGTCATGGTTTTTATCACAGCATAGAAAAGTAATCAATACACTAACCCATGTGACCCACCTAATTCCCCGAAAAGGCTCCAGTACAGAATACAGCACCATATGACTTGGGGACAAGTTTCCAACACTAGAACTCTTGGGTGACATAGTCAACTTACAGCAATAATAGTCTCTGAGAGATAAGTCAATATTATCTACCTACACATTTTATTCAGATTTTTTTTTCTTAACCATTTGTCCCCCCAAATGTCCTATTAATAAGCAGTAGAAAATCCCAGGTCATGAATGGCTTTCAGTCATTGTGGTTCCTTATTCTCCTTTTTTCTGGACTTCAGCAGAATCTTGCTAAATAATTCCTAGCAGCTGGTGGCACTCCTCTGACAAGAGTCTACCCCTACCCCTAACCCCCGCAGCCATAGTTGGAGCTAACTCAGTATTTTGGACACGTCCTCTGGGCCTGCAGCCAGTGTGCCTCATGGCCGTGCCCACTCCATTTCCCGTTTGTTCCAGGAGTACCAGCCTTCTGGTTGCCCAGGATTACCATGGCTGTAGTCTGTCTGTTTGGACTACACTTCTCTGGCTGCTTCTCGCTCATTCTGGGGTCACAGAGGACAGGCTGTGCTGGCTGAGTACTGTCCACAGAGTTGGGCCACCACACTTTACCTTGTTTGCTTTTTACACTTTCACCAGCCAGTGGAAAGTTCACTCACTCATCTGTTTGTTATCTTACAACCCTACTGAAGATAAGCTCCTGGAGTGTAGGAGTCTTGTCTTTAGTGATTCCCAAATGCTTAGAATAATGTGTGCCTGCCAGATAATAGGCGAGCAACCAACATTTGTAGGGTGAACAAATGCATGAAAAAAAACAAAGGTCTTTTCAGATGAGTGGATTACAGACAAGAGAATTCTTTCACCTCCACCTAAATGGGATCAATACTTGGCAGGAGCTGATGGATGAGGAACATCCCTCTGCCCCCATGTGCCTCTCAAAACTGCACTCACTGACCAAGAAGGCTTTAGTCCATAGTTCTCCTCTTGTTAGTTGCCAAACGTGAAGGTAATAGAACAGACTTACTCTTAAGGAGGACCTGACAGGTCTTCTACATCTCAGGCTTTGTGTGTGAAACTTCTTAGCAGAAAGAAGGAATCATATTGACATGAGGCCAGAGCTGAGACACACCAAGAAGTGACTTCTTGGGACCTTGGAACCAAGTGCTAAGGTGGCTCCTTTCCTGTCACAGTGGCCTTGGGCAGCCCGCAGCATCCTGAGAAACCTATTCATGCTGAGACTGGAGGCCTGGACCTCTGGACCTCTATCATCTCCCATGGAGCTCTCAGCTGGGGTCCCAGAGAAGAAGCGAGCCTGGAAGTTAGGGATGAGCCAGGGTCATGGGCTCATTGTAGTGGTTTGAAAGAAAATGGCCCCCAAAGGGAATGCCACTATGAGGAGGTGTGACCTTGTTGGAGTAGGTGTGGTCTTGTTGGAGGAAGTGTGTCACTGTGGGGGTGGGCTTTGAGGTCTCATATATGTTCAAGCCACATCCAGTGTCTCAGACCACTTCCTGTTGCCTGTAAGCCAAGATGTAGGCCACTCAGCTACTTCTCCCGCACCATGTCTGCCTGCATGCCACCATGTCCACCATGATGATAATGGACTAAAGGTCTGAAACTGTAAGCCACCCCAACTAAATGTTTTCCTTTATAAAAGTTGCCGTGGTCATGGTGTCTCTTTACAGCAGTAGAAACCCTAAGACACACCTATAGGGGCTGGAGAGATGACTCAGAGGTTAAGAACACTGGCTGCTCTTCCAGAGGTCTTGAGTTCAATTCCCAGCAACCACAGGGTGGCTCACAACCATCTATAACGAAATCTGGTGCCCTCTTCTGGTGTGCAGGCATACATGGAGGCAGAATGTTGTATAGTGTGGTGATATTGTGTTCCCCAAAATATTGTGCACCCTAATAAACTTATCTGGGGTCAGAGAACAGAATAGCCACTAGATATAGAGGCCAGAAAATGGTGGCACACACACCTTTAATCCTAGCATTCCAGAGGCAGAGACCCGTCTGGATCTCTGTGAGTTCAAAGCCACACTGGAAACAGCTAGGCGTGGTAACAAGAGCCTTTAATCCCAGGAAGTGATGGCAGGAAGCAGAAAGGTATTTAAGGCGTGAGGACGAGGAACTAGAGCCTGGTTAAGCTTTTAGGCTTTTGAGCAGCAGTTCAGGGGTGATCCATTTGGAAGAGGATTCAGAAGCTTCCAGTCTGAGGAAACAGGATCAGCTGAGGAATTGGCAAGGTGAGGTGGATGTGGCCTGCTCTGTCTCTCTGATCTTTCAGTGTTCACCCCAATACCTGGCCCCGGGTTTGCTTTTATTAATAAGACCTTCTAACAACTCATGCTATAGTATACATAATAAATAAATAAATCTTAAAAAAATAGATTTCTTTCTAAAAAACACAAAAACAAAAACACACAAAGAAAAATAAAAGACACACCTTGTAGATGTAACCAACCGTCTTATAAATAAGAAACACAGAACCAATGCAAAGAAGAAAGCCAAGAGGTCAGAGCTAAGAGCCAAAACCTTACCCTTCCTCCTGCAGTGGTCCTACCTCTCCGAAGGAGCCGGTACTTCCTGTGTTAAAGTCTTTATATAGTCTCTGTTCTGCCTTCTCATTGGTTGTAAACCCAACCACAGGACTGCCTCATCACGGCCTGTCTGTATAGACCTCCAGGTGTTCTATGGTTGGTATTGAGATTAAAGGCATGTGTATCCAATGCTGGCTGTATCCCTGAACACACAGAGACTTACCTAGCCCTGTCTACCAAGTGCTGTGATCACAAACGTACACCACCACTGCCCTGCTTTCCTATGGCTTGCTAATAGCTCTGACCCCCAGGCAACTTTATTTATTAACATACAAATAACATTTTGGTACAAAGAAAATATCACCATAACACCTATCATGGAAAAGTTCTGCCTTCACTGTGGAGATGACCCCTTGGCTGGAGTCATGCCTAAAGGCCTTTAAGCAAGTCACACCCAGACCCTGAACTGTGTGCACATGGACCTCAACACATTTTCAGAGGAGGGAACTGAGCCCTGCATGTTTCCAGAAGGGTAGCAGTAGCTGGGCCCGGCCTGCCTGGACCCCTGGTGTGCTCGCCTCAGCCTGAGGCACCACACCTTCATTCTCACATCAGGCTCCCCATAACCCAAAGCCCAACTCTCCTTCTACCTCAGAATCCAGGGCAGCATAAGACAAGCAAAGAGGGACAACTCTGTCATCTAGGGCTGTGGCCTTGTGCTCCAAACCTGTCTGGCAGACGCTGTGGGGATGTTGAATCCTGGGGAATCGCTGGATTCAAAATACTTCCCTGCTCTAGGTCTAAAGAGAAAGCATGTGAAGGACCAGATATGAAGGGGAGGCGGAAGGGTTTGGTTTTTACTGAATTAAAAAGGATGCTTTCTCTACCTTACCTGGAGGGCCTTGCCCATGGCGCTTCCGATCCTGTTTCTCCATCACTCTGAAACTGCGATGCCCTATTGAAATGACCTCATCTGGGAAGCTATTCTCAATGGTGTAATACGTGTGTCGAATCAGCTGAACCCCACCTTCCTACAGACAGAATTACCAGGACAACCTGTATGTCAGCAGGACTTCAGACTAGGTCAAAACCGTGGCAAGTACAGTATTAGATATAAAGCACTGAACTGAATGGGAAGTGGGAGACCACACAGGAAGTAAAGTCTGCAAGGTGAGCCACTGAGGGACAGCTGAAGCACGCTTGGTGGCCAAGTGAGACTTGCACCCACAGATGAATTCCCTCAAGGTGAGTTTGGACCAAGCTGCAGACTCATGAGTCCCCACAGTGCCTGGAACTACTCTGCAAGGAGGCTGCCTTCTGGAACCCTGTTGGAGGCAGACCCTAGCTGCCTCATCCTCTAGCTCCAGCTTTGCTGGAGCAGAAAAGGAACAGAGGGAAGTGATCAGACATGCATGCTATAAGGCACAGCCACAATGCCTCAGCTCATCCTGGCTCTGCCGCTGACCAGCTCGGGGACCTCTGTCAAATGGCTTAACCCGTGTGACTCAGTTCCCCCATCTGATGGCAATTACTTCAAAGGGCTGTTTGTTCTGAGGGGACAATGAGCTGCTTTGAGGCTTGTCTTACAGGTAGCAAGTGTCCAGAGGTTAGTGGCCATTATGGGTATCATTAGAGCAGGCCCTGGAAGCCAGGAGGAAGGGGAGAGACAACCCATAGAGTCATAGGCCCATTTCACTTATTTTGTGACCTCCTGAAGCAGCCTCTTGTTTGGGAATTCTACCTCTAACTGTTCCTGCCGTCCTTCTACAGCCTCCCTGGCATGTCCTAGTTTTAAAGTCCTTTATATTCCCTTCCATGCTAGACATATGGTAGGGCCTTAAAACTGAGACTTTTTAGGAAAATGACCATCTGAATGACTTTTTCAGTTGATGTCTGGTGTATTTTAAATTATTGTCGTGTGTGTGTGTGTGTGTGTGTGTGTGTGTGTGATTGTTTGCAGGTCATGGTTTATGTGTGGAGGTCAGAGGACAACTTGTGGGAGTCAGTTCTCACCTTCCACCACGGATTGAATTCAGGTCATCATGTTTGGCAGCAGGCATCTTTACCTACCGAGCCAGCTCTCCGTTTGTGGTGTACTTTCCAAAGACCGTAGCCCAGGTCTGCTCTTCAGACATCTAAAAGGGGTTATTAAGAGTTCACCTGCCCCCAGCTTGCTTTAAGGAGGTGAAGCCAGCCAAGCAGTTAGCAAGACCTTGCTTCCCTGGGTCCCTTTCGGCAACACCTGTAACAAAGTGACAGCAGGCGGGAAAGCCATGGCTTGTGACCACGGAAACAGCTTGGCCTTGGTAATGGCAGTGAGTTACTTCAGGCTTGCTTCAGAAAAAAAGGTTGTAAGAGAAAAAGACAGAGGAGTAAGCTGCCCAGAGCTTAGATACCATTGTCATAGCTTGCTGCTCCTAACTGCCCTGCTCTGGTCTTGTCCCACAGGGCATTTCAAACCATCAGCTTGTTGCCCCAAACCCTCTGAATTCGGATTGTTTGTAGAGAACTTCTTGCAACCCTTTTTTTCAGTCCTCTGACAGGGAGGAGTGAGTCAGCAGTTCAGTTGCCAACAACAGAGGCCAACTTCGGCTAATTGAGCATAAAGAGAACTCACCGGAGGGGCGGGCACCTGCCCCACACACCAAAAGGAAACTGTTGCTGGTGGCTAGGTAGCTGAGCATCATCGCCAACCGGGGGGCAACATGCCCTTGGCAGCCTTTAGGATGCTGCCCTCACAATTACACTTGTTCCAGATGCAAAGTGCTGGGAAAGAGGGTTGGCTTGGCCCTGGGCCTGTCCTCAGCTGCACCATGGGCAGGGGAGAGTCTCACAGGCAGGAAGGGACACCGGATATCAAGCATATGAAGAGAGCCGTGCAGGGCGACAGCCGGCTGGATGCCAGACGATGCACAGCCCACTCTTCGAATAAGCCAAGGCACTTGGAGGTGTTAGAGGAATAATATCGAAGTGTACCGAGTTAGCCAAGGCTTCTCAAACCTTTCCGCGTGTAATCATTTGCTGTTGGAGAAATATTTACACAACCCAGGGCTCACAAGTACATAATATATGTGCACACATCATTTACTGACAATAAATCATGGTGATTTAAAACAACTTTTTGACACATATTAGTTATTAAAAAATAAGCAAACCTGCATACTAAAAAGTATGCTCATTTGATTTTGCACAAGGAATTAACTCTTGGCTCAATATCCAATCCTGGAGGTTATAGAACATCTTCAACATTTTTCAGTTGACTGATATTGTGATTTTATAATCATCAGTGCCGTGCTGAGGATACTGCCTTGAATAAACACATAGTACAAATGGCCAAAGCTTGTTTAGGGCCATTTTAGAAATTGTTGGAAATTCTGTTCTAATCCCATGCCAAAACTGTGTGCATGTGCGTGCACGCATGTGTGTGCTTGTGTGTGTATGTGTGTGCTTGTGTGTGTATGTGTGTGTGTGTGTGTGTGTGTGTGTGTGTGTGTGTAGGTGCCCACATGGGAGTGAAACTCAAGTCAGTAATTCAAACAGCGACCTCTCTCCCCACCCCCACCTCTCTCTGCCTTTTCAATGTCTGGTTATTTCTTTGTTTCCCTTTAGCATGTTCTACAGCCTCCTCCTCATTTTTCTTAGTGTGTTGTTTCTTCAGAGCAACATGTTGGTGTTTGTGTTGCAGGGCACCTGAAGTGGCAAGACGCTGAATCTTGGGTGCTTTGGTCCTGGGCTTCTGACCTTCTTCGTTTATGGCTTTCTGACTTAGGGTTTCTATTGCTATGAAGAGACACCATGACCACAGCAGCTCATATAAGGAAAACATCTAATTGGGGTGGCTCTCTTACATTTCAGAGGTTCAGTCCATTATCATTATGGCGGGGAGCATGGCGGCAGCAGACATGGTGCTGATTTTATCTTAATCAGATGGCAACAGGATATAGACTGAGACAGTGGGCGGTGTCCTGAGCATAGGAAACCTCAAAGTCCTCTCACACAGTGACACACTTCCTTCAACAAGGCCACACCACTCCAATGAAGCCACACCTCCTAACAGTACCACTCCCTGTGAGATTATGGGGGCCAATTGCATTCAAACTACCACACTGGACACCATCTTTTTTAGAGAGACTGAAAAGCTGTCAGATTCTGTGAACTCTTTTGCGCCCCAATCACCAAGGCTCAGTAGTTATCTGTCCCTCCAGGATCATCTTTCTCCATCTCTCTCTCTGTGTGTCTCTGTCTCTTTATAATAACCAGGTTGAGAGCACTCAGATTGACATCCACAATGCATCCCAGAACAGACTTGCGCTTCCTCTCTCCAGTTCTCCTTGCTCTATAACAAGAATGCCCCTTACTCAACAGCAGGCACACTCTGCCATGGCTCAAGACACCTTGCTTCGTGGGAAACCCTGCTTGTTGTTCCCACCACTGATTCTACCACATAGAACCTCTCCACTCCTCACCCAGAGCACCAGCAGCTACTTCTGTGGCCATGTGCTTCTCAGAGAAAGTACGAAGTCTGCGTTCATCACCCACTTCAGCAAGCTTCTGACAGCTGATGGCTGGGAAGGAGAGATTCAGCTTCATCTCGACACGGCTGACTGCCTAGGAGGCGCCACGAAAAAAGAGCTCAAATGGCAGCTTTTCAAATCAAACATTCTAACATAATCCCTCCCAAAGATACACTCACGATACTTCCATGATGAGGAACGGAGGTAAGGAAATACTACACTCCTTTATTTTTTTTTTTTTTGTGATAAAGCATTAATGAGCAAAATTACCAAGTGCAGTAAATACTGCATTCATCACATCCAGTAGTCTTGGATATGAGCTGAAGTAGTATTTGGTCACGCGGCACTACACAGCACAGCACAATATAACCAAAGCCTCGGGAAAATCGCAAGACCCAAAATAGCTGAGCAGCGAGCGCCAGGGCATCCCCGACTCATCGTGTGTTTCACTGTGAATTCATTTCTGATCATTGGGCATTCAGAAACCTTACACTGTAGCCAAGCTTTCATGACCCTCCTATCCAGTCACAGGAGTCCAGGTTTCGACAGTGGGTAGGAAACCACTTCTAATGAGTTGCGGACAAAAGCCATGCACCTTGGAAAGCACGTATGAGAAATGGCAACTTGGCCTTAAATTACTGTAGAAGTATAATCCCAATGAGAGCCCCAAAAGCTTCTGGAAATGCACAAGGAACAGAAAGTGGGAGAGAGGAGGAGGAGACAGCACTGAAAACATGGAACTAGTAACTAATACCAACAGAAAGATCAATGGAAGAGAGAAGAGAAACAAAATGGTATGTGAAATGGTTGGGATGCACTGGGTCAGGTTAGCCAGAAGCAGTGACCTGGGGTATAGAAAGACTCATACTGCATAGCACTAAAAAGCAATTCCAGGTTGGTTAAGAGGAAGAAAAACCAAACTGTAGGGTTATGTGAATAAAATATATTTAAAGCTTTGGCAGAATAAAATATATTTAAAGCTCTCTTAATGCAAGAGAGTTAAATCTGGCTTTTCAGTCGGGAACTCACGCTTTCTGTGAGAATGGTCACAGAGACTCTGCTCATTGCCACTTCAATGGCCCAAGTTCAGGTGCCCATTAGATAATGGATTAATGACCACCAGTCCTTGCAACACACATCTCCAGAACTTGCCTTGACCAAAAGGAACCAGACACAAATTACCCCTTCATATGAAGTGGAGAAACAGGCAGAATGAACTTAGAGTGCGGAAGAAACAACAGAGGTCACATCTGGGGCCAGAGTGAGGCTGGGGTGGGGTGGGGGGTGGATGACATCACTGCCTGGAAAGGAACTTTCTGAGGGGGCGGTAATGCTATTTTGATAGGCCCATGGGTAACAGCTGTTTCCTTAACCAAACCTTAGTAAATGCATGCTTAATACATACATGCATGTTCTATTCATTTTTATCTGTGTGTATATTTATTCATTTGTGTGTGTGTGTGTGTGTGTGTGTGTGTGTGTGTGTGTGTGTGTGTGTTTGGCAGAGGGGGAAACCTGAGGCCAGAATAGACCATTAGATCCCTTGTAAATGGATTTACAGATGGTTGTGAGCTATTGGTCATGGATGCTGGGAAACAAACCAGGGTCCTCTGTAGGAACAGGAAGCATTCTCAACTGCTGCACCATCTTCTCAGCCCCAATTTGTGGTTGATTGTATGTAAATTTTATCAGGAATGATAATTATAAGAAAAATGAGTGGCATGTAAGTTGAATACTTAGGAAGACATTTCCTGATGACTATGACTTACTTTGAAATATGCAAAAAGAAAAAAAATTGTCAGTAGATGCTTGCATACCACCACAGCAAAATGTTCCAAGTCAGAGCTAGGACGTTATGTGGATGCTGCCAAATCCTGTGGACTTTCTCACGTGCTTGAAAAATTTCCCAATAAAATGCAGAGAGAAAAGAAGCAACACTGAAGGATATTATGCACAACAAGTTGATCACCAATAAGAAAATGAAGCAAATGCCTAAAACTAAGACCACTCCCTTCAGATCAAAGGGCAATGCCGACAGGGCCTGGTGTTGTCAGAGCTGTGAACAGAAGGGTCTAATTTAGACCAGGAAGGCCATTGTCTCCTCACATACCAGGCAGCATGTCACCGACTGAGCTTCCAAGGGTGAGTGAGCACTCTTGGTGGCTGCTGCTGGTGAGCCAGGCCCCGGAGCACCGTTCTCGGCAACCAGTGCAGTAATCAGGGTGAAACAGAATCATTCTAGAAAGATCTATGACTGGTTGCTAGGTAATGGATATAGTTACCAGCATTTATGCAAAATGCCTAGATGAGTGCACATGTCCACACCCCCAGTGCAGGAAAAGGGCTCTGGAAAAATGCAGGCTCCTACCTGGATGAGGATTGAGGGTGGTAGCCCAAACAATCTGCTTTGCAACAGGTTGGTGAATTTTACAAAGCCCCATGTGTATGCTGCTTGCTTAATTAACAGCATGAATGGATCCCTGGTTTAAAATGCTTCAGCACTTTCCCAGCACCAATGTCAGATCCAAATAGGCAAAGCCTGAACTCGTTCACACGGACCTTACAACGTGTATTCCCCTCAAAATGCCTCAGTGTCTCTTGCTCACTCCTAATCTAGTGTACACTCAGCAGATACTCCCAAATCTCAGAGATTAGCAGTTCTTCTGTGAGGTGACCAGAGAACTGTCTGCTCCTCATCTATCTCTTCCTCCCAAGTACTGAGTCATGGCTGACTCCGTGGGCAGGATGTTCCGCCATCCACTTCAAAACTGTACAACATAGTTTGCTTTTAACTAAACCACGCAGACTCTCATTTTCAAGCAAGAAGTTACAAGATCTACATACAGCTAATGTGTTCTGACTGACAGGAGGCAGGTGTGTATAACTACACTTACTCTCAGTTGTTGGCCTTTTTTAAGAAAACAAATAACAGTTCACAAAAGCTAGTTGCAAGTTTTATTTATATAAAATTCATTAGGAACATAAAAGATTGAGTTTCTTAAAAAAAAAATCTGCAGTTATTTACAGCAGTATTGCACAAGTACAGTGGCAATTACCCTGTCAAAATTCATCAGTGCAAAACATAAAGGAAGCCAGGGGAACTGCAATACAAATGCTACATACGCTGGGTCCTTGGGCATGTTAGTGGTGGGGCACTATACACGGAGATCAGTGCTATTTACTAAAGGGTACCTGACAGGTTTGGATACAGTAACCAGCGGTCGAAGAACCTAGACATTGAAAACTATTTGAACTGCTAAATTTCGAAATTCCCAAATAAATGCAGTCAAGTACTTTGCTGGGAGCTTGAGGATGCTTCGTGCAATGCTGCTTGGGAGGGAGTCCCCGCTGATTTGGCGACACGTGTGGACATGACCCGCACACACATCGTCTGCACACACAGGCACCAGGCCAGATCAGCAGGGAGGACAGAGCCATCTACATGAAGTCCCATGCCCCTAGAGCTTCAGTGAGCTTTTCCATCGCGACACCCAGGCCAGTGGGGACTCTGACCTCTTCTTGAGGGCAATGGAGAGTTGGAGCGAGGGCACAGGCCTGCAGAAGCAGGCTGGACTGACACAGTGAACAGGGGAAGGGGGCGAATGGCTTAGCTCCTCGCTTCAGTCCACACACCTCAGCAGAAGCAGCACACAGCTGGTGGGGACAGCGGCCAGCAAGTGTCCTGGTGAGACAGGCGGGTCTTGGCAAATTCTCTAGAAACAGGCCCCACCCGCCTTCCTCCTACCCAGGACAGCCACACAGCAGCACCTCAAGAGGTGGCAGGATTGTAGTTCTCTCAACACTGGGTTGTCAAAGATATTCTTTCAATTAAAAAACAAAACAAAAACAAAAAAAAAAAAACCAAACTTTCCCATCTGCTGATAATACTTCTCTAAAGACATGGCCAACTTATTGGTAAATCTGTTCTTCTCAGAAACCAGCTGCTTTACAACAAATGGGTCTGATGGGTGTTTTTTTAGAGTCCAATCTTCCAGCCTACCACACCTGGGGTATCTCATGGGCAGCAAAAATACTAATTTCATCAGAAAGGTGGCAGAATCCAAGAACTGAATGCCGGGAGCCAAAGCGGACCCAGTCACCGCCCCCTCCACCCCCACCTCAGGAGCTGAAGCAATTCATGGGATGGTGGGGGAGTGGGGGACAGGGATGTCAACACTTTCAAGAACGTAAGACATTAAATAAGCGGAAAATAAATATACAACATCTGTACAAGTTACAGCATTGAAACAGTAGAGCACATCACACAGAAAAAGAACCTACAATATTTACAATCCTTAATTCCGAGAAGTTTAGAAAAACAGTGATTTTTTTTTTTTACACTCATTGATGCCGTACAAAATTTTACAAAGAAAGGTAAAGGAAACACAATTGCACACAGACATTTGGCTCAGTTGATGAATAAAACACGACTTCCTAATCTAATAAATAGTCAAAATATATACAACACTAAGAGGAAACAGGAGAGGTTGTGTACATTATCCATTACATACTTTAATGAAAAGTGATTTTAAATTGATTTTTCAGCGCTCCCCCGCCCCCCACCCCAATTCATCAACTCGTTTCTAGGAAGGAAATCTGAAGAGTCACTCAGGAAGTCATTTTGTGTTTATTGCATCTTGGGGTGAAGTCACAGGACTTCACCTTCTCACAAACCTCACATGGGGAGGCTGTCAAGGCACAAAACCCGCATTATGTTTACACACATACACACACACACACACACACACACACACACACACACACACACAGAGACAGAGACAGAGACAGAGAGAGAGAGAGAGAGAGAGAGAGAGAGAGGATCTAGTTTTTGTTCTACAAAAAAAAAACAGAGAGATAACAATAATAAAATAAAAATTAAGTACAAGGGTCTACCCACAGTAGGCAGACATATTTCCTAATTTGCATTTCAATAAACAGATACAGTACAGGGACATCCAGTCGTGTCTAAGGTCTGGGTGCCACATCCTGTCCTTGAATACTTCTACAATTCATAGAATCTTTTATTTCTCCATGAGCTGCTTTGATGGTCAGCCCCAGGCTGGAGGCCAATGGGCCAGAGGTAAGCATGTTTGAGGGGTCACACATGCCACTGGCACCTGGCTCTGGGAGCCTGCTGCACCTGCCCAGGAGGTACCACAGAGCCACGGGGCTGAAACAGTAAAGTGCTCCAGTCGGAGAGACTGGCACATGAGCACGAAGGTCCTAGGAGGTGGGTGGCCCAGAGCCAAGTATGTCTTTGGTGTGTGTGTGTGTGTGTGTGTGTGTGTGTGTGTGTGTGTGTAGCAGAACCATGGCTGCACTCTTAATACCACTTTATAACAGTGGGCCATACGGGGAACCCTCAACTAGGCTCAACACATCAGGAAACAAGGTGAGCGCCAACACAGCTTTCAAACTATTCAAAGTCTAAGGAAGCTGGGAAAGAAGTGGGTTTAAAAGGAAGAATATTTGGAATCAAATGATCTCAGTCTAGAAGGAAAAGCATATAGGCAACACACACACACACACACACACACACACACACACACATACACACACACACACACACACACAGAGGAACGTAGGAATGAATGGATTTCTCTACTTAATGACATAAAAACACTGGCCCTCTACAGGGCAAAAGCGAACACAGTTGCTGGCACTGCGGACTTGCTTGGAAATGCACGCACTTCTCTACGCAAGCTGCCTGATGATTGACGTTTTCACAAGGACTCACAGTCTCCCCCCCCACCCCCACCCCTCCGGTGTTCTTTCCTCTGTCCCTTTTTGTCTTCCCTGCTTGTCTGCCCACATGTGTGCTGTTTGTTTTGGGAGGTGCTGCGGAGGGAACCCGGGGCCTCTGCACACGCTAGGGAAGAGCTCCTTCACCAGGCTGTACACCTCCAGTCCTGCCTGCTCTTGAAATGACTGACCAATGTGTGGGCTTCTGGTGCACGTGGTCCTTAGGGGTAGGTACCAAGAAAGAGCACCCCCCACCCCAGACACAGATGACCCAACAAGATCCAACTATTAGGAAAATGGTGAACAAAGTAGTCAGTCATCTTTTGGAAGACCAAAGAGAATGTTTCACTTGGTGTAACAGAGGTTTTCCTATGTATGTATGGTAACTGGTGAAGCAGAGCCAGTCTCTACTTCAAGGTAGGTTCAAAGGAATGGGGATGAAGTTCAGGCATCATGGGCCAGCTGGGATGAGCAGGGCTAAATGCCAAGAAGCATGGGAAACGACTCCCTGAGCCCCTTGCTCCCGAAATGACCTGGCCAATCCCCAAGAGAAGTGTGGGCTCTGGCCCATCTGGTACATACAGCAAAGCAGAGCCTATGACTGCAGGAAAGCCTGCAACCCAAAGACCTAACAGCTTCCCTAAGTGTTGGGTGAGTCTGCATTCTCTCGAGACGTAAGGGACAAACAAATCCAACACAAGGAAGTGAGGTGCTCAAGAGCCCTTCCCATGAGTCAGCTTGATTGATGGAGCTGGGAACAATCCGGGCAGCCCCTAGCCCTTGCTGACCCAAACACATTGCATCATGAGAATACCCTGGCCAAACCTGTGCATCATTGTGGAGACAGACTGAGAAGGACGAGGAGATGAGGAAAAACACAAAAAGTGTGAAATTTTGAGACAGAAGCAACTGAGCTAAGGAGGTAAGTATTTACAAAATGGGAATGGCACACCGAAACAGACCCTTTGCCACTTGAATCCATTCCATTTCGTAAGAACTGTTTTGGTAGCAATAATTAAAAAAGAAACTCAAGGAAGTCATGGCAAAGGAGAGAGGGCAGCACCATACTCTCCCTGTTTAAAAATTCTGTACAGTAATCTCTAAAAATAAACTAAGGCAGCCTTATAAATCAGCTGGCTCAGTTCCCACTGCAGGCTTACATAATCCTCTGAGAATTGGAGTCAGGTTCTTAGAATTTTAGTATAAAAAATCATCCACAAGTTGGCTAAAAAGTTTTCATTTCCTTTCTGAAGAAACAAAAACAAAAACAAAACAAAAAACAGCCCCCCCAACCCAAACAGTTATCGAAGAAAGTGGGTTTAAGAAACACATGAACACACCACATGTAAACACCTTTCTTGCATTTGACTCTATGCCAAAAGACCCAGAATCTGTACATTAAAAAGAGAAGAGCCCTCCCTCGTTTACATTCACAACAAACGTCTGTTGGAAATTCTGCCATGTGGTGAGGAACAGAAAGGTTAAGTTCACGTCGACACAGTGCAGTGTGTCCAGTGTGTCGTCCGCCCTCAGCACCTCTCTGGGACAGAGCCACCGGCGGCTCCATCTTCCCGGCACCAGGAGACTGAAGTGCTGGGGTTCTGGCGGTCTGAACAAGAGCAATGTCCACATTTATCCTTGGCTGCATGGAGATCCTGTCAATGCCTTCTCCATACCAGACGGATGAAGAAACGTAACAGTTGTAAGATAACCACTTGTGGGTGGTGAGGGTGGTCTTCAGCCTGCAACAATACAAGCAGAGTTCTTCGTTACTCCCTAGTACTCTGGAGACGGCACACTTAAAGCAAGGGGTACCTCCCATCTGAATTGCAGAGAAACTCAGTTCCATCCACCCTGCCGGGATGAGGATGCGACATCACAGAGTACAAGCCAAATGGATTGTCCATCACTGAGAAAATAAAGTGAATAGACGACCATCAAACTACTCCAAAGGTATCTTGGAACTATAAACTTTCCGGTGGGTGCTGGACAAGAGCCATGCCAGGTCACTGCTGTTGGTGTCTTGGGACAAGTGGTCGGGCAGAGGGGAGGGGCCGAGGAAAACAGGGGATGGACTTGGGTTTCTTTACTACCCACCACATTCACTGATATTCAGACATGCTCAGACTCCCTCAAAGGTGGATTCCAGTAGCTATAATTGACTTGAGAAAGCAGTGATTGGGGGGGGGGTAATTTGCCCCAAGAAGATAAATAAAGTGGAAGAGTGATGGGCCTCTGGTTGCACCGAAGGATAAACAGTGACCCGGAGGGAGGGGCTGCCCACTGTGGCAGACAAGGGGCTGAGTCAACCCCGCCTCAGCCGCCGTCCCACATCAGGCCTGGGAAGGAAAGGGCAATTAAAAGCAAAGCCTCATTGCTTGTGACATATTTAGGTTTGTTACAATTTGAAGACTGTTCAGAAGGAAGCCTCGGATTTATCTACGTGAAGAGTTCAGACTCCCTCGCATCCTTCCAGAGTATCCACATCTGGGATCTAATTCATCGCACTGGAGACCATAAGGCGAGGGAACAAAATACACTTACCTCAATGCCATCAGCCACAACCTGGTTCAAATTCAAGTCTGAAGCAGGCCCTGGTCGCTTCCTTAATGACTAACCCACAAATAGGACCTGGCTGCGTGGCCACCCTCCCCGGCACCCCACCCCCTTCACTCTGGTGGGAAGTGCTCCTAAGGACCGTCTGGGAATGACCATGAATCACACTGGGGCTGTCTGTCCCCTCTCAGACTCCAAAGGTCCCAGCAGACACCAGCTGCGAGGGGAGCTCCTCTCTCCCCACTGTTTACATAGCTCTCAAGCTCAAGGGGCCAGGGCATTTCCCCTTTTCTTTCCATAACAAGATGGGAGGAAATCAGCTTTATGTCAGCGATTCCTGTGGAGGAGCTCCCGTGACCACAGGCTGCGATTTTATCAGCCCTCCACACAAGACTGCTTTGTTTTGATTTAACTTTCAAAATTACTTTGCTCCTTTTGTGTGAGAATAACTTCAGGGGAAGGTTCATTTTGGTGAAGATGAATATTAATAGGCTGAGAGAGACTTATTCAAACTAGAACCGCAACTCACTAAAATGAAGAAAGCCAGTGCTACAATTGACTAAGCCATCAATCCAAGGTGAGAAGACTTAAACAGACCTAGTGTCAACGAGGCCCTCTGAGTAAGCACACAATGGGGATGGCTGGGCATCTACAGTCAACACACCAAGAATGAGTGGGCCACCCAAGGAATGGGCCTCAACTGCTCGCACTTGGTAAGCTGCAAATTCTAGTCCTGGCAGCATCTGGGGAGACACCGACTGGCTAACCATTTGAGGATGACAGGCGGACAGTGGTGGCTGTGGTCAAGGTTAATGGGAAGACTTGTACAAAGGACACATACAATCGTGTCAGGTGGCACAGTTGTGGGAATGTAGGTAATTTTGGCAAATGGGAGACCCAGTCCCCAGTGGTGGTGGTGGTGGTGGTGGTGGTGGGGGTGGGGGTGGTGGGGTGCCGCCCTCTTGGGCGGTGGTGTGACAGCAAGGCACGCGCCTTTAGCCAGTGAACAATTGCTTTTGGACAACGTTCAACGGAGGAAGCCATTAGTACTGATTCAGAGCACAGTGCCAGCCCAGAAATCCCTTGACAGCTGGCACAGTGGCTGGAGCTGCTCCTCCCCACACATGTGGCCCACACAACAGAAAACAGCTGGAGGATGGGTGGCTCTGACTTACGTCAGATTCAGCAGTGAGGCTGCTGTAGGCTGCTGCAGGTGTGCCTTAGTCTGAGCCGCGGGGGTGGGGGGGTTAGGGGGAGTGGGGAGTGTGGGGGGTGGGGGTGGGGGAGTGGGGGGTGGAGGGGGCACTGCTAATGTGAGAGCTGGGGCTGAATGAAGACAAGAAGCCAGGACTTGACACTTAGAACACGGGCTCTCGAGAAGGAACTCTTTGTGACACGTGTGTGGGGACCCAAGGGTGAGCCTGAACTTCAGTTGTCTTCTGGTTTAAGGGTCAGCAGAGCTGAAAGGATCCTGCAAACCTACTCGTCTCTCCCCTCCCCTTCCCCGCCACCCACACCCACAAGAGAGCACCTGGCCAGGACAACATGTCCAGGGTGGAAAGTCGGGCCTGAAAATGACCATCGTCTGCAGTGGGAGCCATCAGCTAAAAATGTCAGTGTACGGGGGAGAAGCCACCTACATGCAGCAAGGCCCCTCCCAACTTAGTCAGAACTAGAAAGACGAGAGAACATGCAAAGGAGCAAGGGCATCAGATCTTTCTTCCCGGGGCCCGCAGCTCTTGGCAGAGCCCCCCTTCTGGCTCGTGTCCAGCGGGTCTGCATCAGTGACTCACACTCAGGCACTCCCAGGAGCATCTGTGTACTCAGGGTCTACAGTTCGGGGCCACACCTAGGCCGCCCGGTACAAAACAGAACGCTTTTCCTGATTACAACCGCGTGATGCAGAGAAGAAAGTACAGTAGGGAAAGAAGCCCCGCCTCCCTCCTGGCAACCCCTCGAGAGGGGCCGCAGTGTGCCCCAAATGCTCAGGCTGCACTCCTGGCCCCAGTACCTCAGAATGTGGCTGTCTATGGAGACAGGGCCTTCAGCAAGGTGACTGAGATGAGCTCACCGGTTTGGGCGGGGTGGGGCAAGGTGTGGATGTAACGACTGAGGGACAGAGACAGCATGGAGGACCTGGTACGAACAGGCCAGAGACAGACAGGCCAGCGACGGGTGTGTGAAGACACCAGTGCTGCTGAGGCTGATGCTGGACTTGTGGCCCCCCAGAACTGGAGAGTAGCTAACTTCTGTTGTTTACAGCACCCCATCTGCGGCCCCGCTACTGCAGCTCTGGTGAACTTTTCACCCATCCTCCTGAATGGTCATTCTCAGTCCTTTATGTACCGTTTAAGTGAAAACACTTCTTAGGTGAAAGTTTAGCAACTGTTTGAGACTAAGCCACAAAGACGCTCGGGAGGTCTAGCACACTGATGCAGTTGGGTGAAGAGGTTACTGAAAAGGCGTCAGAGACAAGCAGGCCCCCGACAAGGTGCTGGGACAGGCCTGGGGACAGAAGGATCACTCGTTGTCACTGCTAAATGAAATAACTAACGACAGGCGTTTAAGCCTTCAAAACAACCCCACGGGGCCAGTGTGGTTCTCCTCAAGCAGCACCTGGCTGGAAGTGGCAGGGCAAAGAGGTGGCAGGGCCAGGACACACGCCTTGGATCCCACACCTTCCTAGAAGACACGTGTCACCTAGGACCACACATTCAAGCTCCCAGAATGGAGAGCGATGGTGTGGATACTGTGGATGATGTGGATACCGGCATGCCAGAGACAGGACAAGTTCAGAGGTGACTCTGAAATCAACACGTCTTTGCCTCCAAGCAGGGCCTTTCATTGCTCGAGGTCGCCTTCCTTTCGGCTCAAAAGGGATTTCAGAGTGGGCTCTGTGGAGTGGGACTAGAGACCTCCCCTCCGAGTGACTGCAGCACCTCAGCTCAGACTTCTGCTAGAGTAGGGTACAAATGCCAGTCTCCACAGCAGAGCCCACACTTAGCATAACCCCATGCAGACAGCAGACTTGAGGGGGCTTACAGTGACAGCCACATCACAATGCAATTAAAGGCTGATGCAGATTAAAAATCACAGCAAGGAGAGGGTACGGTGAGACCTAGGGGTGAGATCTGTGGCGACGTAACCACCCTTCAAGTCATGTTTCCTGGCAGTCAAGGTAACAGGTATTGGGGGCTGGAAAGATGGCTCAGTGGTTAAGAGCACTTATCACTCTTCTTGTGGACCTGGGTTCTCTGCTTCCTCATCAGATGGCTCATAACTGCCCCTAAGTCTAGTTACGGGGGCTCTAATGCCCTCTGTCCACTGAGGGCATCTGTACGCATATGATGCACATAAACTCATGCACACATACACATAAGTAAAAGATAAACACAAAAACACTTTTAAAAATTGACAGTACCCTATCCCAAGTTCTTAGATACAAAAGCATCCCAGAATAGGCACCCCATCAGAACTCTGAGATCTAGAAGAATTCGACTAGTTGGAAGTATGTCTCACACAGAATGCCCACACTGAAGGCTCCAGATGTCCTAAGCGTCTAACAGGTTTATATGTAGGCAGTAATTCACAGGAAACTGAATTTTGGACTATGAGACTAGGAAGGACTCTAGTCATCTCTGTTGCAGGTTCTGGCTCAGAAGAATGCGATGCCATGTCACCTGGATGCTGCACTCTTCCCCATCAGCACCGCTCCGAGTGAGCCATCCAGGAGGCTGAGGGTACCCAGAAACACAGCTGTACCACTTCTATGGGGTCCCAATCCAGCCATCTAAACAATGTTTCCTAAAGCAGCCGTGAGGCCTTAGCCCCTCTCCACCTTCGGACAGAGAATCTGCTGAGATTTCCCTGCTGGTTCAATGGCCATTGCTGCCTTCAGGCCAGATGACTGCTGCCTAAAGACCACACTCACTTTCTATCCGTCACCAAGGGAACAAGGGTATTTAAACAGCTTGAGTGTGATAGCTTAGTGATCACAACGGCTGAAGAAAAGGCACAAGAGGCACCTTCGGATGTGACGGGAGGCCTCTGGACGTGAGAGGAAGAATGTGCTCCCACCCCCAGCTCTGAAAACAAGCAGGGCTGTCTGCCACAGATCTATCACGGCTGCACTGGCTTGAAAGTCACATACAGGCTGCAAACATTTTCACAAACCAAACTTGTATTCTGTCTCCTTCTATGTATCATACAACAGAAACTGTTAAAAGTGAAGGTCTTGAATGGGGACACAGAAACCACTTCACGGGTTTACTCACAGTGGGGGCTACCTGCCTAGCCATTCTGGCAGTATGACACACACTTCTACTTGATGGGGATCCCGCCAGGCAGGCCTCAGAACTGGTGCTGGGTCCTGGTCTGTGGCCAGCCAAACAGGGTTCAAGATGGGTATTATGTCTCCTGGGAGAGATACAAGGGACAACATACTCAATTCAGAGCAGGAACATGCTGTTCTGAAATGCTAAGTGGGATGTAACACACTCTAACCACAACCCAAACCTCCTGCTTTGGTTCAGCGAGGTGAAGTCTAGCAAGGGATGATGCAACAGGCTTATTATTTTTATGTGTCTGCAGAAGGGCCAAACCTTCCTTTCTTCGCATCTTCATTTCCTCCTCCAGAGATTAAAAAAAATTACCCCGTAAACCTGCCTGAAGTTCCCCTCCAGGCACCTGCGCCTCCTCTTAGTTACACGCTCATGGCTTGCTGTCCCACAACTGCCGGGTAGCCCTGCAGATGTAGCACCTGCCGGAATCCTCACACGTGGCGTAGATCAACACAAGATGTCTAGCCCAGCACCCAGCCAGCCATTCGAACACACCTCAGTGCCCCGATCTCCTCTCCTATTTGCGTACACCCGGACAGATGCAGCCTGGGCCTCCAGGCTCGAACGCACTTGCTTCAAAAGCACGTCCAGAGCCTCTAAAGGCAGTCAGGTGGACAGGGTTCCTGGCAGTACTCAACGTGACAGAGAACGCAGTGATAATGGCACCCAGATTCTCGAGCACGCAACGTGGGCTAGCCGACACTAGAGTGGATCCATGCCTCTTGGTGGGGTGCATTTGCTTATGAGCCCAGCTGTTCCCAGCAGTTTCTTACTCAGAAAAGCTGCACAACACTATGGAGCGAATCTAACACAAACTCCCTCCACTTGCCTCAGAGGAGAGACTGAAGCATTCGCCACCTCTAGTCATTGAACAGAAACAGTGTGGGCCAGGTCAGGTGTGTGAACAAAGCCTGAAACCAAAATGCCAAACTGCTTCCTCCAACTGCAAGGGAAACACATGTAACTGTGTCTCCGACAATGGCAGGTACCAGTTCACCTAACCACCTAGCGACTGCTTTTGCTGCAAGAGACCTGCTCATCTATAAATTCCTGTGACTAACGTGTGAAGAGACCCATCCTTCTGTGAGTCAGGCCCGAGTGTGGATTTCACATTTGATATTCAGGTCTTTAATGGTGCTTTTCACAACAGTCTAAGAAAGCAGCTTATCTTGTTAAACTTCAGTTTTCAATTAATGAAGGCCTCTGGAGAACGTGGCCCAAGGCCATACATCTCTGGTTGGTTTCATCCAAGCAAGCTATAATTTAGGCCTCTCCCTTGCTGGTGATTTATAGGAGCCACCTTCGTTTCTAAAAGCTCGGATGCAGACAGCACAATGGCTTCCCTTTCTTAGGAGGGAGAGACACGGGCTTCACATTTAAAACACACAAATGCTTGTGTGCACAACACTTCAGTGACCTGTGTTTTTGTCAACACTGATCTGTGGGCCACCTTTCCGGCTACACTGTGACTGGTGCGGGGCTCTGCTGTTGTCTACACACACTTCAGTCAATTCATGCCTGCACATGTCGGGCTGAGGAGGAAGCAGGCAGTGTAAAGCCAAGATGCACTCTTTCTTGTGAGCAGACGATGGGAGGGTTTCCATTAGCTCACTGCCCCATCTGCAGGGTCTCTCTTAGCTTTAGACTGTCCACTGCCAGGACATCCCCATGAACCAAGAGCATTCTCTGTGAATACTGACTCAGGGTGGACAATCTGACTGAAATCCTAAAGAAGCCACACAGGATCATGGATGCCAGCTTCAAGGTTGGGATGGGTTGCAGAATGAGTTTAGTTACTCCGAGAACAACTCTCTGAGGGGCTGAGGGGCTTTTATAGCAACCTCAGCCCATGGCCCAAATGCCCATAAGTAGACATCTTATTTCCAGAATTAGTGCTCACAGCTGCTGGGGACCATATGACTTGCACTTGATGTCACTTCCAAAAGATGAGCTGGCCAGGTATGGGTAGAGGAGCCACAGCTAAGGCATGTGGACAGCACTAATGATGGCTACTGGAGATGAGTGAGGAGTGGGTGGTCTCACACCGACACACCCCCTCATGAGGATGAAGAGGCTTCAAACACAGGCTGCAAGGCCCAGTGCCCAGGCACCACTCAGCTAAACACAGACTGCTTGCTTTCCCCATGACCTCCAGACAATCAGGTTCTCTGAGCTTCTCTCTGGACCCACTGGCCTCCCTGTGCTGTCCAGCTTCCCCCAAAGCCTCTGGCATCCTCCTAAGTCTTCCAAACTGTACCGCACTGCAGAGTGGACAGCAAGGGTTAGCATGGTTGGTATATCACCTGGTTATAACTTGATCAGGCACCATCTTTCAGGAGGCTTCACCCCTCCCCAGTGAGGCTTTGTCCCTTCCCTCCTGAGCTCTTGGAGAAGCACCAACTCCACAGTAGAAGACACCACCATGGCCCTACATTATCAGCACCAGAGGACCACCATACACCTTCCATGGAAAGGGACCAAGGACAACTTGCCTCTGCAGTATTCCTATAGAAACACAAAACCCAACTCTCATCCCGTGGAAGCACCAGGTAAAAGAAATGCAGGGAATCTATAAGCTCAAACTGTCTTGGGCCCTCCACAAGTGTCGCCTCTCCAAAGACAGAGGCACTAACAGAGCCAAAGTGTACCTTAGTATCTTAATTCAAAGATTGCGTCTACACTGGGGCTTGGATCAGTGTCTGCCCCCTGTCTGTCATTTTGGGACAGATGAGAAGTTAAAGTCTATAGTCCCAAGACAGCATGGGGTCACTATCCATCGGTGATCATGACTGCTGCACGTGGCCGAGATGTTCTTACTCTCAGGAAGCACACATTAATATTAACAGGGGAGGGGTCTTGTGAGAGTTCCCCATCCACACTGGCATGTCAAGCAGGGTTGTCCTTGCTCAGGTCTTGTTTAGGTGACCATACTGAGATCTCACAGGGCAGCTTCCCTGTCCTATAGAGAAGACACCCTCTCGCAGCACATGCCCTGTTCCACTGATTTGCACCCCTCCTCTCCATGATGTTCCCTTCTCTGCTTACAGGGGTTCAGCCTCCACAGCCCCACCTCATACCGCCCCACTGTTCTTAAATGTACTCAACATACAACAGCTACACAACGGGATCTCCCCTAACGGGTAACTTGGGAAGATACCCTGCCAGGCTTTGTAGGGTTGGTAGCAATAAAAGCTAACTAACACCAGAGAGAAGATAACTGCCCCATGCAGACACTAAATTGTAGAAGCTTCGGTGCATCCTCTCAAGTAGGCGAGGGATGGGCAGCGGCTCAGCAACTGTTCATCTGAAGTCATTATTCTCCCACTTCCTGCCTGGCTTCCTGTCCCCAGTGTTCAACAATGGACCATGGCTGTGATAACAGACAATGGGCTGCTCTTCTAACCAGCAAGACTGGTGGCTGCGGCTTTTGAGGTCACTGTGTCAATGTCCTGAGTTTGACATTTTGAACTGGCTGCTGTCACCGACCATTTGGAGAAGATCTGCCTTCCCTCTAGAGGAATTATGGTCTAGCCTAGAACCTATCCCTTCCCCAACAGCCAACTAAGAAAGCTATAAAGCCCTTTATGAGTGACTGCACTTCAGCATGGGGTAAGATATGCTAAGGGTTGGCAAGATGGCTCAGCTAATGAAAGCACTTGTCACAGAAACGTCATAGTCCGAGTGAGACCCCGGCCACCCACATAAAAACGCCGGAAGTGATGGTATGTGCACCTGTAACCCCAGGACTGGAGAGATGGGAGACAAAAGAAGGAGAATTGTCCAGAAGCTTGCAGGCCTGCTAGTTTGAAGCAGAGAACTAACTCCCAAAAGTTGTTCTTTGTTCTCTGACCTCTACACAAGCACAGTGGCCCACAAGGTATATTATAGACACACACACACACACACACACACACACACACACACACACACACACAAACACACAAGATATATAAAATAAAGTATAAAATCTTGCAAAAATAGTACAATGATGTTTATTTACATTGACTGTGTTAAAAGGATGGGAAATAACAATGTCACATCTCATTAAAAAAAAACAACAAAAAAACCAGATGCGACCATCACAAAATGCAGACTTAAACATGAAACTATGAAATAACATTGGCAGGGAAGCAGGAGGCAGACCACACACAGCCCTGCTCTCATGCTCTACCAGGCCAGCTGTGTGAGTGAAGAGTCTGGGACGGTCCATATCTCACCAGCACAGAACGTGAACCATTCATCACCGGGATGCCCTCCCTGAGGGGCCAGCCATAGCATGTGACTGCACTCAGGAGCTATCCCTCCCTTTGACCATCCTTAGCCACTCACAGGCCCCAGGGAGCTGCATCAAGCAGGCTCACCTGGGAGGGCCTCCTAGTCCTCTGTCCATACCCTATGGTTTGAAGTGAAACTTGTACAAACTATCCATCAGACGCCTGGTCCTGCAGACAAAGGCTTTGATAACAACCCAAGAGTGGGGTGTTGTGCCAGCTCATCTCAGTGTACAAGTCCCAGCAGTACAAAGACCTGCCCACAGCTGCGTCTCTCCTGAGGCATCTCCACCCACCAGGTCCAGCCCCAAGGGCATGCATCTACGATGCTCCAATACAGGGGCAGCATCATAGCCAGCTCCTATCTAGGCTTAGATGTCTCTATGTTCATCAGAAATGGCATGTGTGGTGGTTTGAAAGAAAATGGCCCTCAAACAGAGTGGCACTATTAGGAGGTGTGGCCTTGTTGGAGGAAGTGTGTCACTGTGGGGGGCAGGCTTTGAGGTCTCTTTTGCTCAAGCTTCCCTCAGTGTGACAGTCAGTTGACTTCCTGTTGCCTCTGAGTCAAGACGCAGGACTCTCAGCTCCAGCACCACGTCTGCCTGCGTGCTGCCATGTTTCCTGCCATGATGATAATGGACTGAACCTCTGAAACTGTAAGCCAGCCCCCTTAATTCAATGTTTTCATTTATAAGAGTTGCCATGGTCATGGTCTCTCTTCACAGCAATAAAAACCAAACTAAGACAGCATGTCCTCCTGGACTCTGGACCCAACTGCAGTCCAAGACTAAAATGTAGTCCCTCTCTCTTGAACAACCTCATGTTCCCTACCCCTGCCCTCAACAGAAGGACCAGGCTCCTGAACACACCATAGCCTCATACAGTCAATTAAGTTTAGTCACCACAGAAACCTCTTTAGAGAATCCGACACAGAGGGATTAGAGGATATAATTGTAATGGTAAATTATGAAATCAACCAATCTTCCCAAAAGATTGCCATTTTGGATCTAGACTAAGAAGGAATTTATATTCTGTGAAGTGATCCACGTCAGGGGGCAGACGCCAAGCTTGTACCAGCTAAACACAATATCTCGAAAAATTCCTCAGTCCATTCATCAACGTGACAGTTCCCATTTAACGACAGAAGCATGACCATAGCGCACACACACACACACACACACACACACCCCAACACACCCCACGGAAAAGCAGGAAGGGGGACAGAAATTATTTTCAAGGTCCAGGACTCTCTAACAGATTTGCTACTCAGAAGAAAAAAAGACTCCTCAGTGGGGGTGGGAAGGGTTAGGGTGGTGGTAGTTAGTGGTGGTGTCCCCGTGTGCCTGAGGAAAGTCTGAGCAGCTATGCAGGCAGAAAAGAAGACCCCAAGCAATTCATGGGGGAACATTCACTTACTTTGGACCAACTGGCTACACAGGAGATGTCTATGTAAAGACAGAAACATCTCAGGGTCCTAGGCCTGGCACCTCTCCAGAGAGAAGAGAGGTTTCACTTGAATGAATGAGAAGGAGCCAAAGTTACCTCAGGACACTTTGTTAAGTAACTGGTCACCCCACTCACAGTCATCCTGCACCTCAGAAGCAAAACCTATACCCTCAAAAGTGGATTCCATGGGAAGTGGGGTACCAAACAGACAAACGTCCTCATTTCATCAGGAAAGCATTAAAACTGTTTTTAAACATACTGCTGCTAGAAGATGAACTAAATTGTTTATTATTATTATTATTATTATTATTATTATTATTATTATTATTAAATCAAGAACATACCTGAGAAATCTAGGAAGCAGCCAGCTATCCTTATTAACCTTGACTAGGTTCACATCATAAGCTATTGATTCCTGGCCTCCTAATACATTTCAATAACGAAATGTGAAATGTCCTCAGCACCCCTTGCTGGGAGTCCTGGCTGAGTGACAGTGTAGAATTTAACAACTCTACCTACACAGAGAAGCACCGTGCATGAACTGAAAACTATGTGCTCCATACTTACGGGGACTATTTCAAAATGTATATAGATGACCTTTTAAAAGAATTTTAAGCACTAACACGCTGAGGTCTCTCATATATAAAATACCTCTTGCAGCTTCACACTGTATCTTAATTAAAGGCAAACACTCAGATGCAGCAGGAGCAGAAGTGAGGAGAGACATGACGTAGCCTGTATTTCATCAGCCTCCTTTTTTGGGGGGTGGGAATGGGTCCTTACCCTCCTCGTGTAAGATTCATTGAACTCGTCTCCAATCCGCCGAAGCTCCTGTGCAATTCGTATCTCAGGGCGAATGTCTGCAGGTTCCTCCTGAGACTGCCTTATGGAAGCTGTGTGGGCACAAAGAAAGCAGAAATCACGCCAGGGTCCACAACACTGAGAACAGTGTACACGACTTTCCAGGAACAAACCCATCTCTCTCACTCTCATCCTTTTGGAAGCTCTCTGGTTTCAGCGACTCTCAATCTGGTGTTAAGAACCGTGAAGGAAGTATCATTTTAGCCAATGTCCTAGTTAGGCTTCTGTTGTTGCTGAGAAAAGGGTTTGTTTGGCTCATGCAGTTGACCACAGTCCATCGACTGTGAGAAGTCAGGGCAGAAACTCAAGGAACAGAGGCAAAGGCAGTGAGTAGCAACACTGCTCCCTGGCTTGCTTGCCATGGCCTGCTAAGCCTGCTTTCCCATATGACCCAGGACCACTTGCCCAGGCTGGCCCTGCCTGCAGTGGGCTAGACCTTCCCACATCAATCATTTATCAAGAAACTACCCCACAGATTTGCCTACAGGCAACCCGACAGAGGTAATGCCTCACTCAACTCAGATTCTCTCTTCCCGGGAGACTCTAGCTTGTGTCAAGTTGGCCAACAGAACAAAACAAAACCAGGAGACATACATGACATAGAAGAACTCCACAGAATTAGAAGAACCAAAAATATCCTTGCCCAGCCATCCTATTTCAAAAAGAATCCTAAACAGCACTATAAGGCTCACCAAAGAGACATGATAGGGACCGATGACATGGCTTAGTCACAAAGGCACTGGCTGCCAAGCCTGACAACCTTGAGTTCGATCCCCAGAATCTACATAGTGAAGGCAGAGAACTGACTCCACGAACTGTCTCTGCCTTACACACATGCACACAAAATAAAGGTAATCAGGACTTTAAAAAGAAATCAGTACCCGGGTGGTGGTGGTGCATACCTTTAATCTCAGCACTTGGGAGGCAGAGGCAGGTGGAACTCTTGAGTTGGAGGCCAGCCTGATCTACAGAGCAAGTTCCAGGACAGCCAGGGCTTTACAGAGAAACCCTGTCTCGAAAGGCAAATAAACAAACAAAAAAAAAAAAA
>CABHPP010130353.1:0-42914 GCA_902168425.1 Peromyscus attwateri | reverse complement strand
GGGAGATCTTTCCATTTTCTGACATCTTCTTCAATTTCTTTTTTCAGGGACTTGAAGTTCTTGTCATATAGGTCCTTCACTTGCTTGGTTAATGTTATCCCAAGGTATTTTATGTCATTTGTGGCTATTGTAAAGGGTGATGTATCTCTGATTTCCTTCTCAGCCTGTTTGTCAGTTGTATATAGGAGGGCTACTGATTTTTTTGAGTTGATCTTGTATCCTGCTATGTTGCTGAAGGTGTTTATAAGCTGTATCAGTTCCTTGGTTGAATCTTTGGGGTCACTCAAGTATACTATCATGTCATCTGCAAATAGGGAAAGCTTGACTTCTTCCTTTCCCATTTGTATCCCCTTAATCTCCTTATGCTGTCTTATTGCTCTGGCTAGAACTTCAAGTACTATATTGAATAAGTATGGGGAGAGCGGACAGCCTTGCCTCGTTCCTGATTTTAGTGGAATTGCTTTGAGTTTCTCTCCATTTAATTTGATGTTGGCTGTTGGCTTGCTGTAAATTGCCTTTATTATGTTGAGGTATGTTCCCTGTATTCCTGATCTCTCCAAGACCTTTATCATGAAGGGGTGTGGATTTTGTCAAATGCCTTTTCTGCACCTAGTGAGATGATCATGTGGTTTTTTTCTTTCAGTTTGTTTATATGGTGTATTACATTGACGGACTTTCGTATGTTGAACCACCCTTGCATCCCTGGGATGAAGCCTACTTGATCATGGTGGATAATTGTTTTGATGTGTTCTTGGAGTCTGTTTGCCAGTATTTTATTGAGTATTTTTGCATCAATGTTCATGAGGGAGATCGGTCTGTAGTTCTCTTTCTTTGTTGTATCCTTGTTTGGTTTAGGAATCAGGGTAATTGTAGCCTCATAGAAGGAGTTTGGTAATGTTCTGTCTGTTTCTACTGTGTGGAACAATTTAGAGAGTATTGGTATTAAGTCTTCTTTGAAGATCTGGTAGAATTCTGCGCTGAAACCATCTGGCCCTGGGCTTTTTTTGGTTGGGAGACTTTTAATGACTGTTTCTATTTCCTTAGGAGTTATTGGACTATTTAAATAGTTTATCTGGTCTTGATTTAACTTAGGTATGTGGTACCTATCCAGAAAATTGTCCATTTCTTTTAGATTTTCCAGTTTTGTGGAATAGAGGTTTTTGAAGTATGACCTGATGATTCTCTGGATTTCCTCAATGTCTGTTGTTATGTCCCCCTTTTCGTTTCTGATTTTGTTAATCTGGATGCTCTCTCTCTGTCTTTTGGTTAGTTTGGATAAGGGCTTGTCTATCTTGTTGATTCTCTCAAAGAACCAACTCTTTGTTTCATTGCTTTTTTGTATTGTTCTCTTTGTTTCTATTTTGTTGATTTCAGCTCTCACTTTGATGATTTCCTGGCGTCTATTCTTCTTGGGAGACTTTGCTTCTTCTTGTTCTAGAGCTTTCAGGTGTGCTGTTAAGTCCCTAGTGTGAGATTTCTCCAACTTCTTTATGTGCGCATTTAGTGCTATGAATTTCCCTCTTAGCACTGCTTTCATAGTGTCCCATAGGTTTGGGTATGTGGTGTCTTCATTTTCGTTGATCTCTAGGAATTCTTTAATTTCTTTCTTTATTTCTTCCCTAACCCATTGGTGATTCAGTTGAGCATTATTCAGTTTCCATGAGATTGTAGGTTTTCTGTAGTTTTTGTTGTTGTTGAAATCTAACTTTAGACCTTGGTGGTCTGATAGAACACAGGAGGTTATTCCAATTGTTTTGTATCTATTGAGAATTGCTTTGGGCCCAAGTATGTGGTCAATTTTGGAGAAGGTTCCATGGGGTGCTGAGAAGAAGGTATATTCTTTTTTGTTAGGATGGAATGTTCTGTAGATATCAATTAAGTCCATTTGGGTCATGACTTCAGTTACGTCCTTCATTTCTCTGTTAATTTTCCATTTAGGAGATCTGTCCAGTGGTGAAAGTGGGGTATTGAAGTCTCCCACTATTAATGTGTGGGGTTTTATCTGTGGTTTAAGCTTTAGTAGTGTTTCTTTTACATATGTGGGTGCCCTTGTATTTGGGGCATAAATGTTCAGAATTGAAACTTCCTCTTGGTGGATCCTTCCTGTGATGAATATGTAATGCCCTTCTTGATCTCTTTTGATTGATTTTAGTTTGAAGTCTATTTTGTTGGATATCAGGATGGCTACACCCGCTTGTTTCTTAAGACCGTTTGATTGGAAAGTCTTTTCCCAGCCTTTTATTCTTAGGTAGTGTCTGTCTTTGTATTTGAGGTGTGTTTCTTGTATGCAACAGAAAGATGGGTCCTGCTTTCGTATCCATTCTGTAAGCCTGTGTCTTTTTATAGGCGAATTAAGTCCATTGATATTAAGAGATATTAATGACCAGTGATTGTTCATTCCTGTTATTTTTTTGGTGGTAGTGTGTCTGTACTTCTTATCTTTGGGGTTAACTGCTGTGGGGTTATCTATTGCCTGTGTTTTCAAGGGTGTATCTGACTTCCTTGGGCTGGAATTTTCCTTCTAGTGCTTTCTGTAGGGCTGGGTTTGTGGATAAGTATTGTTTAAATCTGGCTTTGTCTTGGAATGTCTTGTTCACTCCGTCTATGATGATTGAAAGTTTTGCTGGGTATATTAGTCTAGGCTGGCATCCATGGACTCTTAGTGTCTGCATTACATCTGTCCATGTTCTTCTGGCTTTCAAAGTCTCCATTGAGAAATCGGGTGTTATTCTGATGGGTTTGCCTTTATAGGTCACTTGGCCTTTTTCCTTTGCTGCTCTTAATATTCTTTCTTTATTCTGTATGTTTAGTTGTTTAAATATTATGTGGCGAGGGGACTTTTTTTGGGGGTCTAGTCTGTTTGGTGTTCTATAGGCTTCTTGTATCTTCATTGGCATTTCCTTCTTTAAGTTGGGAAAGTTTTCTTCTATGATCTTGTTGAATATATTTTCCGTGCCTTTAAGTTGGTATTCTTCTCCTTCTTCTATTCCTATTATTCGCAGGTTTGGTCTTTTCATGGTGTCCCAGATTTCTTGGACATTTTGGGTCATGACTTTGTTGGCTTTAGTGTTTTCTTTGACTGATGAATCTATTTCTTCTACCGTATCTTCAGCGCCAGAGATCCTCTCTTCCATCTCTTGCATTCTGTTGGTTATACTTGCATCTGAAGTTCCTGATCGTTTACTTAGATTTTCTATTTCCAGCATTCCCTCTGTTTGAGTCTTCTTCATTTTTTCTATTTCCCTTTTCAGGTCTTGGACTGTTTCCTCCATTTGTTTCATTGCTTTTACATGTTTTTCTTTCAGTGCTTTATTGTTTTCTTCCAGGACTTTATTTTTTTCTTCTACTTTAATTGTCCTTTCCTCTACATTTTTACAGCGCTCTTGCAATTTTTTTGTATTTTCCTCTATATAAGCCTCTATCTTCTTCATGATGTTATTCATAAGGCTGTTTTCTTCTGCTTCTTCCAATTTTTGATGATCAGCTCTAGATGTTGGAGGAGGGCTAGGTTCTGGTGATGCTGTATTGCTCTTCATTTTGTTGTATGTACTTCTGCCTGGACGTCTGCCCATCTCCTTGTGTTCGATCTTGGTCTTATCAGTGTACTTGGTGGAGAAAGAGCTGACAGATTCGGGAAGTCTCTCTCTTTTGTCCAGATGGGACTCTCTTCTCCAAATGGGAAGTGCAAGGCAGGTTGGGAGCTCTTGTTCAGATGGGAAGTCCGAGGCAAGATGGCAGCTCTTGTTCAAAAGAGAAGTCTTTTGTCCAGAAGGGAAGTCCGGGGCAGGATGGGAGTTTTGTCCAGAAGGGAAGTCCTTCGGGGGCAGGCTGGGAGCTTTGTCCAGAAGGGAAGTCCGTCCGGGGCAGGCTGGGAGCTTTGTCCAGAAAGGAAGTCTTTGTCCAGAAGGGGTCTCCGGGGGTGCTGGACTTGGGGGCAGGGCTTGGAGACTGCAGGGGATCTTGGGGAAGGGGGCCCTTCCCGGTAGGGGTGGGGGTAGAAGGGAACCTGCCCGCTGGCCAGAACTTGGGGCCCACTTTATTATTCTTATAAAGCAAAATTAAGGTATACTTGATAATTTATAATATCAGAGCTTTCTTCATGTGGTTAATTTTCTTTCCTTACTACTGATTCTCTTACTTTCATATAGTTCTCAAACTTAACTCCCTCAAGACAGAGATGTCTCATACCACTTGGCACACAATGTTGAGTTGGCATGAGATGATTCTTTGCTGAAGTGGAAGGCTTGGTGAAAATATTTGTGTTGCCAATTTTCTACCCATTGGATTTTTCTTTATTATTAATTTCCATAGCCTTTTCTCTGAGTTGTGTTAGAAGCCACAGATACAAACACACAGCTGTGGAGATGTATAAACTTGTTACATATATTAAACTTATATGAATATATATTTAAACAGTTCCCACAACAAGAAAAACTATTATAATTTAAATAGTGCACCTTTTTTCCTTCCTGGTTCCTCTGCTGTGTGATGTGGCCTGGGAACTGGAGAGCACAAGCTCTCACAACATTGTTAGATGACAATATCTAAGCAATGTTGCTCAGTGTGAACTCAGGATTGTTGTTCAAACCTTACATGGTCTTTTAATAAAAAAAAAAAACAAACCCAGACCAGATATCAGGGTGAAAGTTGAAAGATCAGAGAAGCAGAACAGCCAGCCACTAGTCCTTACCTCTATGAAATCCTCAGCCTAAAGAGAGTGAGTTCCTGTCTCCTCATGCCTTATATACCTTTCTCTGCCCTGCCATATTACTTCCTGGGATTAAAGGCAGGCATATACGCTTCCCAAGCAAAGGCATGAGATCTCAAGTGCTGGGATTAACCGTGTGTGCCACCACTGTGAGGGTCCCCAGGCACCCAGAGAAAGAGACAAGGTCTGTGGCAGCCCACTCTTGGGAGTGGAGTATGCAAAAGATGGGCCTGGAAAGCCAGGTAAGAACAGCTCCAAAGAGGCCCTGAGGAGGGCAGAAGAGGAGGAAAAGGTTGACGGGGTGCAGCCTCTGGAGGCTCGCCCCCACCTTCCCCTTCGCCAAGATTCATCTTTTTCCGACTTCACACCCCGACAGCTGGGTGACCCACCGGAGCTAGTGACAGAGTCCTCTAGTTCTGTCTCTCTCTGCTTTGGAAAGAGCATCGCTTTCCGCTCAAGGAAGGACTGGTTGGGTTCTAGGGGAGCTAGGGAGAAGTTCTAACACTCGGAACTGTGTTTCAGAAGGAAGTGAGCCAAGGAGGGTGGAAGCCACCCTCTCAAGAGAATCGCATCCTTGGAATTAAATGGGTAAAAACGACATACAGGAAATGTGTCCCCCAGCAGTGGTTGTGAGTTCAGCCCGAGGGGAGCACAGCTTCCAATAACCCCTCCCTTCTTTTTCTGGGATCTCCTAGCTCCAGGGCTTCATAGGGGAGGCCTGGCTGTGCCTCTTTAGCATGGGTGCCAGCATTAAAGACATCCACCTTGCAGCCCCTCATGTTACAGTGTGGTGATATATTATGTACTCTAATAAACTTGCCTGAGGATCAAAGGATAGGACCAGCCACTAGATTAGACACAGAAGTCAGGCAGTGGTGGCGCACACGTTTAATCCTAGCACTTGAGGTCTTTGCTTGGGAAGCACACACACCTGCCTTAAATCCCAGGAAGTAATATGGGAGGGCAGAGAAAGGTATATAAGGCATGAGGAAACAGGAGCCCCCTCTCTCTTTAACCCGAGGATTTCATAGCAGTAAGAACTAGTGGTTGGCTATTCTGCTTCTCTGATCTTTTAGCTTTCACCCTGATATCTGACTCTGTTTTGGTTTTTTTATTATTATTATTAGTAAAAGACCATCTAAGATTCCAAAAACACAGGATGCTATGTATAATTTTCTCATTAAAGCACACTAAAATGTTGGTCAGGTTTATGTGCTTCTCAATTAGAAAGATAAGCAGCTAGTCCAATAGGGGAAAGCTGAATTGTCGATTAATTAATAGAGGTAGGTAGGTATATTTTCACTAAAAATAGCTTTTTAACGTACAATATATTTTAATAATGGCTTTCTTTCCCCTGACCCCTCTGTTACTTCTCCATCCACCCTAATCCACACTCTTTTTCATTAGAATACAAATAAGCATCTAAAATACTACTTCTACTAATACTAATAATTAATAGAGACACAATGAAAACAAACGGACAGAAGAAAAAGAGCCAAAAATGCCCAAGAAACATATATAGACGCAGAGACACACACATGCACACACAGAGAAATCCAGTTAAAACTCAAAATTGGAGACCATAATATATAGACAAGAGACCTATAAGAAAAAAAAATCTCCGACAAGCCTTATGAGACAAAGAATCTCCAAAAATGCCAGAGTTAGCTTTGTGTTGGCCATCTACTGCTGGGTAAGGAGTCCGGCCTTAAGAGTGTCTTGTATCTCCAGTGAGACTCCATTGGAAAGAACTAATTTCTCATTTGTAAGTGGTTATCAATTAGAGACAGCTTCTGGGACAGGGATATGTACTTGTATCCATGTCCTCTCTTGATACTGGCACTCTACCTAGCCCAGACCTGTGTGTGCCCTGTACTTGCTGTCACGGTCTCTGTGAGGTCATATATACTTTGGTTCTGCTGTGTCTAGAAGACCTTGTTTTGGTGTCCTCTATCTTCTCTTGCTCATAGAATCTTTTGCCCCCTCCCCCACTTCTGCAGAGTTTCCTGTGTCCTAAAAGAATGAGTTGATGGAGACATACCATTTAGGAATGAATGTTCCAAGGTCACTCACTCTCTACACATTGTCTAGCTGTGTGTTTCTGTATAATTGTATTCCCATCCAATACAGGAAGAAGCTTCTCTGATTATGACTGAGCAAGGCAGTGATTGAATATAACAGAATGTCATGAGGAGTCATGTTATGGCTGAACTCTTTAGCAGAACAGTACTATTTGGTTTTACCCTAGGTCCCTGAGCTATCTAATTCCTGGTTTTTGGTCTCCCAAAAAGTGTTGGGTCTGGGTTCCATCTCATAGAGTGGGCCTTAAATCCAATGAGATATTGTTTGGTTATTTTCACAAGCTTTCGGCGATTATTGCACCAGCAGGTCACCATTGTAAACTGAAGGGTTTGCATCTGAGCTGGTGTTTACCTTTCTCCTTTGCTAGCATTCAGAGTACCTTCCAGAACCAGGAACACTAGTCAGTAGTGGTGAAGGCTCTAGGTAGGCATCAGCTCAACTTCTCATGTTCAATGAATTATGTAGGTATGTAGTTTAAATGTGTCATTTTGTAAAGTATTCTTTAAAGCCTTTGGAATGCACTGAAGTATGTAATTGTTAAAAAATGAAACTTTATTGTTCTCTCTCATTAGATTGCTCTTCATGTCTATATGCAAAACAAATGATCAAGTATGTATTTGTGGTGACATATAAGTTTGTATAGATTATGTATGTAGTTATATTGGTATTATGTAATTATGCTCAGTTAAACTTCATCACACAAACTGGATGGGAGATTAAAAAAAAAACTCAGAAAAATTTCAAACATGTTTTGGAAAATTGAAATGAACAAACATTACCCTAAACTCCTTCCCTACCCCTGCTTTACATAGAATGTACTGAGATAATATGACGTAGTTGTGTTTGTGAATGGATTTGATAGAACCAAAGGCATCTTAGGGATCTTCTGAACTTTAGAAATTTAGGGAGCCTTAACCTGAAACTGTAACTTCCCGCATTGTGCAGGCTTGACACTTTCCTAGAGCCGTTGCCCCTAGGACAGATTATTATACTCTCTCTGTCTTGCCAGCTTCAGTGAGAACTCCAATGACACCTCTATACTCTGACTTTTGTCATCATTTTCCTGAAGGTTAGTGAATATCAATGAACTGAGCTCTTAATAGCCCACATCATACTCCACTCTGATCTCTGGGCTCACATAAATCCCTTCTTTCTTGGAGCTGCACAGTTGTAGCTCACTCAATTCTCACTACATGTTTTCCTGAGAAGAACAGTTAGGTTTATAGCTTTAGCACACCACTTTTGTTTTTATTTAAATTATTATTATTATTATTATTATTTTATTGTGTGGTGTGTGTGTGTGTGTGTGTGTGTGTGTGTGTGTGTGTGTGTGTGTGCCTGTATGTACATGTTTATGTAGGTGCTGTCAGAAGCCAGCAGAGTTTATCTCCATAGTGTCTTCTTTTACTCATGGTATGAGCCTGTGTTACTGACTGCCCTGGGAAGTTGTGTGGGAATTATTTCATCCCTCTAGTTGTCTAGAAATGCTTGCAGCATATGTAGAGCTTAACAGGTAACTTCAGATACTGGGCAAAGTATCATAATTTAGAAAGCTGAGTGGTGGGTGAGTTGGGAATATCTTTGTTCTTGGTTCCCTGTCACATATTGTTGTGTGTGACAAAACTTTTCTTGGGGAGATGCTATGCACATGTCCTCTCATCTTAGATTGGGAGCTCATGACAGACCAAAGTATGAATACCATCAAAGTACAATTTGTTAAACCAATGAGGCTTATTGGAGTTACTTATGGAAATAAGGGTGAATGTTATTTACAGGAGCAAAAATGACTCACAGACAGCCGTATCACCAAAGCCTACCTTAGCACTAGTAAAAGCTCACAAAAGCTGGGAACCAGGCGCCAATTGCACAGTCTGAATTCAGATCAAATGGTTGGAGAATGTCCTTTCCAAGTGACTTGGGTATAAACATGTTTTAGGCAGCCCTGCTGGTTTCTGCTTCTTTTGGGAAGCTGATCTGGTCTCAGAGTCTTCTTTGCAGCTTGGCTGATGTAAGAGTGACTCTTTCTTTTTATTGCTCACTCTGGCAGGGAAGGACCAAGTGAATCCAGTCATTTTAAGAGACTCCTTCAAGATATTTGAGTTGTTTGGCTTTCTGTTTAAAGAGCTTCCCTATAGGACAGAATGTTTCAATCTCAGAGGAAAATTTTAAACAACACCCTCAACACACACACACACACACTCTCTCTCTCACACACACACACACACACAGGAGTGGAGGAAGTTTTTTGTTTACAGAAAAGTTTTGAGATTATACAGAAAATGCAGAGCTGCTTCATGACACTTGCTGGGCTACAGGGTTATGAATACAGCCTGCCCAATATTTGTACCTTTCAGGAAAGTGCCACATGTGTTACAGATGATGAATCTATATGAATACCTTACTACATAGAGTCTATAGTTTGCATCAGAGATAATTCTTATATCACACAGCCTGTGGGTTTGCACAAATATATTATGACACACGGCCACCAATACAGAATCACCAAGAATAATTTTATTACACTTAGAAAATACCTTCTTCATGCCTTCCTTCAACCATGAACTCTTTAATTGTCTTAATAATTGCACCTTCTCTGGAATGGCACATATTTCACTCAAACAGTCTGGGGTTTTATCACACCGACTCTTTCTAACCATATGTGTTTAAATTCTGATCATGTTTATTCTAGTCACATTTTTCTCTGCTATTTCTCTTTTTTTTGTTAGAAGTTATCAGTAAACAAATATCTCTAGTTAAAGAAGAATAACAATGCTATAGTTTCAAGATTTGTTTTATAAAAAATAGCACAATTATTAATAAATTGGATACTTCATTGAAAGAATGAATATTCCAGTGTACATATCTGTCATTAGGTCAATTGTAATCTACTGGGTATAGTCTATAACATTTGGACTTCAGCTCAGGCTCTCCTACTCTGCATGTGGCTTTGATTAACTATTCTCTGGACATTATTTCCAAGTTCAAATTAGAATAAAATATGAATGACTTTTCACTAGGATGTCATAATCATTAACTCTAAAATACATAAATTGTCCCAAATTTTATACTACTCATTGCATGATTTTAAAATTGCTTCATGAGTTAAGAGTATATTAATAAAATAACTAAATCAGTGAGTGACCTAAGGGATAATTATTATATCAAAATAGACTTTTATTTGGAATTTTAAAATAAAAAGTAGTGCATATGCTTTGCTGAAGGTCATCGTCCCTTAGTACCCAAAGCAAATCATCACTTTATTTCTATAATTTGAATCAGTCCAACATGTCCAAGAAAAGTGTATGATTGAAAAGAAATTGATTTGGGAGGACTGAAGACCAGTAGGGAAAGTTCTTGTCATTCAAGTGGGAAGACCAGACTTTGCATCTCCAGAAACCATGAAAAGGAAGGGGGTGTGGTGGCCCACTTATAATTTTAGCTTGAGGTAGACAAAGACAGACTCTGTAGAACACTCTGGGTATCCAGATTTGCTGAATTTATAAGCTCGAGGTTCAATAAGAGAATTTACCTAAAAAATAATAAAAATAAAAAAGGTGGCGAAGCAACTGAGGAAACACATGACATCAACCTTGGACCACTAAACATATGCACACACATGTGACGCTAACACATAAAACCATGCATACATGTGTGCACACATATCTGCACAAAGGAAAAAAATTGATTTCTGGATCTCTTGGAAGTGACTGATGAGGTGATGTTCCAAGTGTCCTAGGATAATCCATTTAACCACAATAGAGCTACTCAAATAAATACAATTTATATTGATTCATTACTATATTTAATCCTCAAATCCTACTCAAGTTCCACCAATGGTTTCTATGGTAACCAGTTACCACAGGAAGGTTCCAAATCAGACTCAAGCATTGCAGGGAGTTGTATTGTTTTGTTGGTCATCTTTGTTTTGGAAGCATTTTTAGGCATTTTTCTTTTTTACTTCCATAGCTCCCTATTTCTTAAAACATCACAGGCCAGTTTCCTATGTATTTGGTGTTTCCTCTCTTCTACAATATTTTTCAACTTTAATTTCTCTGAGTTTTCTTCAGTATTAAGTATAGTTTATACAACTTTGGCCAGGACACTTTATAAATGGATGACTTATTCTCAATTCAATGCTCAATTATACATCTATTAGTTGATAATAATTTTCATTTGTTACTAAAAGTAACATGTGTTAGTGAATTTCATTTCATTAGGGCTTTATGAAAGAAACCTATGAGAAGCCAAGTTTATTGGGGTTCATGTTTTACAGGATTCCATCTTTAATCCTTCAGTCCCTTGATTGTGGGCCCAGGACAAAGAGAGCACCATGGCAATAGGAGCATATGACCCAGGCTGCCCACCTGCTGGTTGACAGAAAGGGATGGAAAAGAAAGGGCCATGACCAAGGATAACTGTAGTGGGTAGTACTTCCAGGAGAGAAACTCTCCAGCTACTGACAACTCTCAGTGACCTACTTTATTCAGCTAGTTCCCACATCCTCAAGTTTCTATGTCATGCTACAATACTCTCAGAAGCTGGTGACCAAGCATTCCAGGGTGTGACAGTTGGACAAATATAGTTTTATACCACATATAAATTAGTTGTGTATCTTAGTTTTATTTTTTTCTGCCTCCTCTACTACTACAGTGTTTTTGGAGCATTATGAGGGATTATAATATAGTCGTCCCATTTAGGGATAAGAACCCTGCAGTTTCTTATTATTCACTATTTTATGTGTATAATGATAAGAACTTAGGAGACAGTTTATTACTGTATGTATAGAACAATAACATTAGATATATCTCTAGGGTCTATAGTCTAGACAGCCACAGTTTTTGGTTCAGTTAGTGGTATGAGTCAAGTCATGAGATCTGTCTTGCAGGGCAGACTTTAAATCCAATTACAAAGTGGTTGGTTGCCACCATAACATTTGTGCCAGAGATGGAAGACACGTTTGAGGTCAGTTTTGCCTATTTTACAATTTACGTTGTATATTGGCATATATAATGAAACCTTGTCTGCATTATTTCACACACACATGGGGGGCAGGGGAAGAGAAGGTACGGAAGGAGGGGAGGGGGAGAGGGAGGGACAGGGAGAAATCTGTGATCTGATTGCTAAAATATTTGCTCTTTGGCTCTGTATAGAAAGGTGTTTGAAATCCTGTATTCAAAGGCTCCACAGAGAAAAGTTAAGCGGAAAGTAGAACAGGTAATTCTCGAGTTATCAGAAGATACACTTGGGATACTCAAAGTTATGGCTTTGGGTTTTTATCCTCCCCCCATCTCCCTCATTATTTGACAACTATATTATATTTCCTTCAAATATGGATATATTGCAGGAAGCTTCTACTTTATTAGGTTTCCAGATGATCCCTCAAATGTTCCTTAGTTTCAGCTGCCCCCCATCTTCCCTTCTTTGCTCCCCGCAACTCTCATCTTTGTCCTTTCCATTTGAACCCCCCATCCCTGTCCTATCCCCTCCTCCCACATCTCTGTACATCATAACTTCCTATTCTACTTTATTCCTTTTAAATGTGAAAATTTTGTCACTTATTTCATTTTAAATAGTATGTTTGATTAGTATGACTAGGGTACTAATGCCTCAAAAAATGATTCAGGACATCTCAGATATTTAGCTTGGATTTTAAAACAAGGATACTATTTAATTCCCAGACAGAGGTATAGATCCAGAATATTACATGATAAATAATATGGTCACGGTTGCACTGGACATGATACAGTCTTGGCTCGGTCTTATACCTCTATGCTCCTGGTACTAGCTGCCCAATGCTACCCATCCTGTTCTTTTTAAAAAGGAATTTTTGAAAAACATTTTAAAATCTATAGCTTAATAACTTTAGGTACATATATGTATATTATGAAATCATAAACAGCCATATTGATGAGCATACTTTAAACTTTCAACATGATAAATGAAAAATTTCTGTTCTGTATTCCAAACACAGATTTAACATAAGCACAGCTCATAAACCAAAAGCATACATTAAATGAAATGTCCAATGCCATACAATTGAAAAACAAAATGTAGAAATGCAAATAATCCAAAAACAAAATGGAGTAAAAGGCAAACAAAAATACAGAAAACTAATGGTAAGATGGTAGCTTTTAACTGCTATATTAGTATATATTATGAATATAAATTGTGTAGATGAACAAATTAAATGCCAACAAAATAGGAATGAATACAAAGCCAAGTGTAAGTATATTTCCAAGAAAAAATAATCTTTGAGTCAGGTTATTCTGATTTCATATCAATTTATTAATATTTACTTTTTTATGTGACTGAGTGTTTTTCCTGCATGTGTGCATGTATAATATGTGTGTGCCTGGAGCCCATGGAGACCAGCAGAGGGAAAATCACCTAGGACTGGAATTGCAAATGGTTATAAGTTCCTTATCAGTGCTGGGAATTGAAACTCAGTCCTCTGGAAGAATATTCAGTTCTCTTAATTGCTGAACTGTGTTCAATATTTTTTTAAACATAGACTGTTGTGTTTCTATATTAATGAGAAAAAGAGAATTCAACATGAAATTAAACAAGCACTATCAGAATGCTACAGCTTCCAACAAAAGGAGTCTGTAGGGAATTAAACTTAAATCTATGCAGTGCTTAAAGGGGACACTATGTTGTAGATATTTAAAGTCAGAAACATGCTTTGTCCTGATTTCACATGGAGAAACACACTTTAATTTTACCAGCTTCATTGATGGTGCTGTTTCCCTTTTGTGTGTGTCTACATTCCTAATTCTCCTCCTTAAATAATTAGGATTTATTTGTAAGCTTTAAATTTTAACAAGATGAATGAATCACTTATGAATCAAAAATAATTTTGGCACTTATATATGCCATTCTTGCACATTTTATCACCTTTAAAAAACAAATATTTTCTGAACATGTCAAAGAAATTTATAAAAATTTAAGGGGAAAATCTGTGCAAGCATATTGGTTTTAGCCTGAGGATGTAGCTCCATTTGTAAGGTGCTTGCCTGGTATGCATGATACTCAATGGATCCTCAGCATTTCATGAATCAAGCATGGTACTGCATGCCTGCAATCCAAGCATTTGTGAGGGAGAGGCTGGAAGATTACAAGTTCTAGGCCATCTTTGGCTCTACAGGATGCTTGAAGCCAGCCTATACCATGAAAGAAACAACATAAAAACAAAATACTCATAGTTTCATATGGAGAGCACAAAACAAAAATGTATTTCATCTTCAGTGCATCATTGGAAGCCATTGTGGTGTCAGCCTACCTGATCTCATGTTTCCCATCTCCTGCTCTACCTTGAGTGATTCTGGACAGTGCTCATTAACTGAGATCTGTGTTCTTCCTGAACCATTGCCTTCCTCTGACTTTTGATTCAAGTTAGTTTCTATACATGATTGCTAAGTTATATTCTCATTTAAAGCAACTCTTGGAAGCCCTACTTGAATTTGGCTGATTCATCCTGTGGGGTTTATTTATTTCCTTAACCTAAGCCTAACGCTTTGACCATAAACCGACTCAGATTCACTGCTACCTATATATCAAAACTGAACACAAGGTTTATTTCATTCAATTTTTATTAAAAAGTCACATGCTTAGTCATTTCAATAAATTAAACATGATATTGTCTTCAAAGAGCAGTCCTCCTAATGCTGTGGATTTCCTTTTCAGGAAGCATTTTACTGCACATTTTGTGAATACACACAGTATTTCCTTCTATACCCTGCTCAGCCTGACTGCTGAGCACAGTTAAAAGCCACCAAGAGGATTGTCTGAGAGGAGGTGATTGGTCGTTAAAACCTCATTGATTTTAGAAGCTAAAGAATGACTGTGCCTTCTTTTTATTTTTTCCCTCCCACGAAAATCCACATTATGTTTTTCTAGGCATAAACTATGGCATAGAAAGGTAATAAACTGAGAATGTAATGGCTTAGTGATAGCAGGGATTTTAAGAAGTCTTGGGGAATGGAGGGGAGGGGATTATGCCCTATGGAGGACTCAAAGCCGTGTTTAGACTGACTGTCTAGACAGTAGGAAATGAAAAATTGACAGCCCCAGCTGTGTAATAGACTATTTATGCACACTGGGTTATGGGGCAGTTATAGCCTGCCAACATCTACATGGAAAACTAAGGTGATGTAGCTCGTTCCTCCTTTGCAGTGGTGACTCTAATTGTTGCGTTTATCTAATGCATAGAATGGCAAGTACGCCCTGTGCCACACAGTGTGAATACCTATGTTTAGAAAGCTTTACACAGTGACCAAATACATTATCAAATATATCCACCAGAAAAGATATGTTTTCCTGTTACTTTTAGAAACAGGACAGAGATTGTTCTGTATATGGTATATTTATGTTATTTTTACTGGTTGTCAAATACTTTCAGTGCCATAAATAACTTCTTCATTTTTTAAATTAAAGTATAATTACAACATACAGCCGGCTTAGTCTATATAATATTAGTTGTTAATACATATAGTCTACGCATATGTCTACAAATAATAATAATAACAATAATAATGCTGATATATCTACAAAATACTCCCATAACTAAAAGCTCAAAGAACATTGCGGAAGAGGGGGCAAAAAAAAAAATGTAAGAGCCACAGTAACAGAGAGTTTGCTATTAGTTTGTGTCTCCTGGTAATATAAAGCTATAACCACAAAGTCTCACTAACATTACTGCCAAAAAGATGAACTGAACAAGTATAACAATGGACATGCCAATGTGGATGGGGGAAAGCCCACAAGGCCTCACTGCTACACAAATAACTGCAGGCAACTGAAGAAAGCTGGGAGCAGGAGAGGTGGTCCTCCCCAGGGGAGAGCACACCAATTGTTTGTCCAGTGCCAAATGCTTAGCCCTGAAAACATATATTTATAATATAAATCAGCTATTTCTATACAAGATTTGACTTCAAATTACCTTGACCTAGTCAGTGTATTCTACAAAAACATCCTGAAAAAATAAACAATCATCATTTTCACTTGATTTTGGGACTAAAAACATAACCAACAGTATGATGTGTACATTCTTTGGAATAATGAAATTTTATCTTTATTTAATAATCACCATATAGTTTTTCTCAATTTTATACATGCAACGGTAAGATTTGCTCTAGGGTCTAATTTTATTCAACTTCCATATGACTGTACACTTTTTCCAGTATGTTTATTGAAAGTATTATTTTTCCTGAACATGTGTTCTTATCAACTTTGTTAACCATAAAGTAGGTTTAGATATGTAGATTTATTTCTGAGCCCTCCAACTCTGTTTCCTTAGTCTTTTATTCATTTCTAAATCAATGCTGAGGTGTTTGGGTTACCATGATTTTGTAATGTGTTTTGTAATAAGGAGGCATGATATCTCCAGCTTTGTTCTGTATGTTCAAGATTGCTTTTATTATTGAGGGTCTTTTATGATTCTACGTGGATTTTTAAGACTGTTTTTCTACTTCAGTGAAGAGTATCATATAAGAGCAGTTTTTTGTTGGGACCACTGATCAGCTCTGTCCAGCCAGCTAGCTCCCAAATAACCACACAGAGACTAACTATTGATTATAAATGTTTGGCTGATAGCTTAGGCTTGTTATTAATTAGCTCTTACAACCTAAATTAACTCATATTTCTTATTTACCCTCTGCCACGTGGAAGTACCTTCTTTCAGCATGGCATGTTCGTCTTGTTTCTCGCTGCATCTCCTCCAGACTCCTTCTTCCCAGCATCCTCCTAGTCTGGCTCTCTTGCCCAATCTCATCATGCCCGGTTATAGGCCAGTCAGCTCTATATTAACCAATGAAAGTGATATACATATTTACAGTGTATGAAGATTGTTCCACAAGCAGCACCATTTACATCTTACAGAAATTTCATTGAATGTAGACTTCTTTGGGTAGTTCATATATTTTAACATTAGGCTTTCAACCATGGACACAAGGATATAGTCTATTCATATTAATTTTAACCACATTTATCACTATTTTATAGTTTTTATTGAAGAGATTTTTCAGTCTTTTGGTTAGGTTTGTTTGTTATCCTTTTTGATAGCTACTATAATTGAAGTTGCTTGCTAGATTTTTTTTCTGAAAAATCCATGTTGCCATGATTTTTATTTTTTTTACTAAAATTTGAATGAATTTTTTCTGAAAATATTTGACGGTGTGCATGAATGTGTGTGTGTCTGTGTGTCTGTGTCTGTGTGTGTGTGTGTGTGTGTGTATGTGTGTGTGTGTGTTGTTAGAGTCTATGTCCTACTGTTTTGATCAGGTTAAGTTCAAATACTTACATACTTCAGACTAACATTGAATTTGTGGTCTTTTAATCTCCTCTCTGAAATTCTGGAGTTATATGTGTGTTCCTCCACCATGCTAAGAAGCCTGGAACTTCAAATAGATTTTGTGGGGACTCTTTAGGGTAATAAAAATGAGCAGCTGATCCATATCTAAGATATCAAGCTTTCAACCTTTTCCTGTTTGGTGTAATATTAAAAATAGTTTTGTTATATATGTTATATAGTCTATGTCATGTAGAAGTATCTTCCATTTTTACCCAATTCATCATCAGTTTTTATCATTAAGGAATGGTGGATCTTATCAAATTATTTTTTCTGTATCTATTGGATGATACAGTTTTTGTACTTCAGTCTATTAAGTGAAGGATCACATTGATTTGCAAATATTGAAACATCCTTGAACCCCTGGAATGAGTCATGAGATCATGGAGAATGATCTAAATGGGCTATTGAATTTGGTGTGCTAGCATACTGGTGTCAATTTTGCTTCTGTTAGGTAATTTTGTTCATTAGGATGTTGTCCAACAGTTTTACTTTGTGTTATGTCTTTATCTGCTTTGGTATCAGAATAACATTGGTTTCATTCATTATTGAAATATTTCTATATAATAACTAACACTTCTCTTCCTGTTTTACAAACCAGAAAAAGAAGATCCATAATAAATCTCACTTCCTTTTGATAAATTTGACTATAATTCATCAGATAGGACACATTACCTCAGGAATAGTGCCATTACCCTGATAATGAAAATTTGAGTACTGTGAAAGGAATTATACCTACTAGCTATCTTCCTCTGTGGAATTCAGTAGAACATCTCTTTAAGTATTTGAGATTTTCATTCTCAGTCTTAACATTTACATCAACATTTATTGGTCTACCATGCATCTGTCATTATGTTATCCTTAAGTAGCTGCTATTACACTTATTGTTCTTTATTTTAAAAAATATTAAATGTGCATAATATGCTTAAAAGAATAGGTTTTGTCACTGAGTAAAATGTTACATTGAAATTAATGTGAAAAATAAATTTTACATTAAAAATATTTGCTGCATCATATTGCTTATCAAACTATTAAAGTTTAGTAACATTAGGCAGAGATAAAGCTAAATGGGTGTAGAATTTTGAAGAATTTAGTAAGATCAAATTATAGGAAAACTGCATATATGCTACAAACTTATGCTATGGTCAGCTCTTCCTGTTTTCATTGTAGTATTATGTTAGGACACATACAGTCATTATCTTCCTAGATACTTGTAGACTATGAGTGAGAGGTGACACAGAATCACACAAAAAGTATCATGCAAACAGCCTTCAAACTTGATTTTAAGTTTTATAACTTTAATTATGCAATAAACCAACATGACTATTTTGAGTGAAATTATGTATGACTTTAGTCCATATGATTAATTTATGCATGTTATTACTGATTTCCATTAAACATTAGGAATTCACTTATTGAAATATTTATGGCAAGTATTGAGATTTAAAGAGTAAATGAAATACTGAATAAGAATATTAATAATGTAAGATTGTGATGAAGAGTGATAAATTTAAACATGGACAGGTTGATGTGTAGTCTTTTAGTATATATCAGATTGATGAGCCTGATGAGGGAATGGATCCTAGAAGAGTCTCTTGTAAATAGGTGTCATAATGTAAGCCTCTATCCTGCGTAAAATTGTGGAGCAAATATGACATGTAACTTTTCTAAGTTTTTGTTGTGAGTGTGAAATCAGAAAATACAAAAACAATGGAAAGCAGGAACAATTTAGGAAACTCAGGGCTTAGAAAACATTGATGATAGTAGACAACATAGAAAAGACTTTAAAAGTATTTAATGAATCTGCTAATATTGGAATGAGTGATGACATTACCTAGAAGATGGAGAGTGCCAAACTGTAGTTGTTTTCCAAATGCAGAAGAGATATAAATGAGTATGGTGTATGGATGAGTCTTTTAAGAAAAACCAGAAAAGTAGGAAGGAGCAGCAAAAGAATAATAAGTAGAGAAATGTAAGCAAGACTCTCAGAGGGACAGAGGTCTGAACTTCCTTTGAGAGGGAGGGACCAGTACAAGGATAAGGAGAATTAGTGAAAATCAGAATAAAGAAGATGCAGAGGATTATTGTTCTCTTCCAGAGGGACTCCATGCTGAATAGTGTAGCCTATGGTTTATTTACTCTATTTAGTATCTTATAATTAAAGAACACAGACTCTTCTTTTTCCTCATTCATCCATTTATTAATGTTTAGTGAAGTTGTTAAATCCTAACTTTATTTTCCTAGAGTGGGGCATTGGTGGTAAATTATGGAGTTCTCTGGCTTTGAGTTGGATGCTGAGAGATGCACATAAGAAGGCAAATATTGTCCTATCAGCTAGAGACAGCTATTATCTCTTTATCAATCCTCCCTTAGAATGCACAGTAACCCATAAAACAGCTTAATGTGCAACTTCTTTCTTTTTAAGGAGAGTTGACTTTTCATCCAAGAGCCATGTAAATAAGAATCATGAATCGAGGGATTTCTGGCACATTCCTCTAATTCCAGGTCTTTGGGGGCTGAGATAATAGGACTATGGGTTCTAGGCAACTCTCTCTATTCTACTAAAAGGAAGAAGAAGAAGGAGGAGGAGGAAGAGGAGGAGCAGGAGGAGGAGGAGGAAGAGGAGGAGAAGAAAGAGCAGAGATGGCGTTGGGAACACTGAGGGTTTTCCTTGGGAAGTGGGAAGTATTTCCTCCATTTCCCTTAAATCTTTCTCATGCTCTATAGTATTAAAATTTTCCTTCATTTGCACAGGCATAATCAAATATGGAGGATGTTACCTAAATGAAACAAGCTTTTACAAAAGCTAACTACTACCTAATTAAATTACATATAGAATCTAAAAAGTTGATCAGATAAACATGGAGAGTGGGATAGTGGTTACCAGTGGTCAGATTTTGTGTAGATGTATTGGGTTGTTGAGAGTGTCAGGAGGATGTCAATAACAAAACATGAAATTTCAATTATGTAGGTGATGTGAGTTAGAGCAACCTCTTAAAATACAGCATGCTAACAATAGTTAAGAAAGATGTGTTCCTGATAACACTAAGGACAGGCTTCATGATTTTTCACAGCAAAAGTTATAAGCATGAGAGATAACACATATATCACTCAGCTCAGTGTGATACCCCACAATGTAGCTCGTATTGTATAATAACAAATATGAAATATTTTCATTTGTGAGTTTTTATAATAAATTTTATTATTTAAAAAATAAAATAAGTACATAAAACTTGTAATTAGTTAACAAGATCCAGACAGGCTTTGGTGGCAGTTGTCCACAATCCCAGCACTCAGGACTGTAAGTAAGGGGGTAGGACCAAGAGTTTAAGAACAGTATGGGCAAAAAGCTCTGTGATGAGAGTTGGGGTATTCACTGATCTGATCACTGGGGTAAGCCAGTTCAGTTCAAGTACCCTCTCCATTATTTCTAGTAGTCCAAGCTGGGGTCATCCTTGGGGATTCCTGGCCACTTCCCTGGCACTGGGTTTCTCTCTCTCCCCATGATATCTCTCTATCATGATATCTCTTTCATTACTTTCCTACTCCAGCCCTGTTCGAGTTCAACCATCCCATTCTCTTATGCTCTCATCCCCTATCCCCTACTCTCCATTACCCACCCCTCAACCCCAGTTTACTCATGGAGATCTCATCTATTTCCCCTTCCTAGGGCTTTTCTCCAGTGACTGATGGAAGCAGATACAGAGCTCCAGGTATCCAGTGAAAGAGAGAGAAGAGGGATTCTATGAGCAAGTGCATCAGGATCATGATGGGGAAACCTGCAGAGATGACCAAACCAAACTAGTGGGAATTCATGAAAGTTGGATCAATGGCTGTGGAGCCTGCATGGGATTGGACTAGGCCCTTTGCATGGTGAGTCAGTTGTGCAGCCTGATCTGCTTGGGGGGCCCCCTGGCGGTAGAATCAGAAACCATCCCTGGTGCATTAGGAGGCTTTTTGAGCCTACTACCTATGATGGGACACCTCATGCAGCCTTGAGGCAGGGAGAAGGGCTTGGACTTGCCTCTACTGGATGTGCCTCCCCATGGGAAGCCTTGCATTCTTGGGGGGGAGTGGAGGTTGGGTTGAGGGGGATTGCTGGGGTGGGGCAGGAGGGGGGAAGAGGGGGATCTTTGATTGGTGTATAAAATGAATGAAAAAAATTGTCTTTTTTTTTGGGTTTTTCGAGACAGGGTTTCTCTGTGTAGCTTTGCGCCTTTCCTGGAACTCACTTGGTAGCCCAGGCTGGCCTCGAACTCACAGAGATCCTCCTGGCTCTGCCTCCCGAGTGCTGGGATTAAAGGCGTGCGCCACCACCACCCGGCAAAAAATTGTCTTAATAAAAAAAGAAAATTGGAAAAGAAAAAAAAAGAACACTATGAGCTTCACAGTGAAACATTTTAAAATAAGTAGATAAATAAAGTGATAGTAATAAAAAATCAAGTTTAAAAATATTTAAAAGGTAAAAAATTACAATAACTTTAAACAACAGCAACAAGAAAAACTAACAACAAAGAAATATTCCTTCCTCAAAACAGTTCATCCATTGGTATTTTCTGAAAGTAATCTGAGATCCTTCCTTTTTCTGAATACAGACTTAGATTTGGCAAGGGCTCCTCCTAAGCTCTCTCTTTCTCTGCGTGTGTATGTGTGTATGACACACACACACACACACACACACACACTCACACACACACGCCCCCCCCATGCACACTGAAGCACATACACAGTATAGTGTTTCAAAGTCTGAAAGACAGCACACTGCCACTTTCATATTAGATATGGGATCCTGGACAAAGAGATAATATAGGTAGAGGCTCTGTCTCTATGCTTTCCCTTCATCAGTATGATTGAAATCAGCTTCCTTTCATGATGTCTCCTCTATAACACCTGTAGTTTCCATTAATGTTTATTCTCAAATAGACTTCAATTTAATGTTATTTGAAAAATGTTATGAAAATAGAAAACATTTACATTTTTTAAGGACAAGTTTTATTCCTTCCTAAGATTGTATTTACTATAAAAAGTCCCTGAATATACTTTCAGTGGCCTTGGTTGTACCATTTAAGATGACTGATGGCACTTAAAGCCATATTCTTTCCTGATATAATAGGGAGAAGGGTTCAGTCCAACACATCACAAGGCGGTCTGTGTAATCGATTGTATAAAAATAAAACAAAGCAAAACAATTTGCTTCCCAGGCAGAAGCCCAGTGCCAAGTTTCATGGTATGATGCACAAACCCAAGCCTGATATTCTGTGTCATAATGACCCCTGTGGCTATCACTCTCAAAGTGTTAAGAACAGATTTTTAACAAGCTAGAAACAATTTTAATAGGGGTTTTAATTAAGTAGAAAAACATGAATTATTTCCATTGACACACATTTTAATTCAAAAGAAGATTGAGAATTTTTATGTATTGTTAACTCATTAAGACATGGACCTAGAATTACTCTGACCATTGGTGAAATTAATTAGAGGATGCAGCCATAGGGAAAATATTCCCCCTTCTATGATCTAGGCAACTGGAGTTTAGAATCTTCTATACATAACTTTATTTGTTTATAAGGAACTCCATATGAAATATGTCTTCTTTCATTTTAAACTCACCGCAGCCAGAAAATGGGCTGGTTACTAAGGACCACAGAAAGTGTTCTTGAACGCTAGTCTACCTGTTACACTATTCTGTATGAGGAGAGGACTTAATGTGCACTGAAAAGGACTTGGGTACAATTTCTGAAATCTGTCAACTAAGCAAGATTGTTGCTGAGAAAAAAAAATCTTCCTCTTTTCAAACACAGGTAGTTGTTTTTTTTTTTCCTCCTAGAAAGAGTGAAGAAAGCAAGATGTTAGGAAGTGTCTGCTGCAGTCATTTTGAAAGGATCTATATGACTTTGAAAATGTGCTTAGACTCATCTTGATAGAGCCAAGGAAAGTGAACAGAGATGGGAGAGGAGATCATTATGGTTTGGGTTTTATCACCCAGGGAGTGAAGAATCTGAACAAAGGCCCTGGGCAGCGGTGCCATAAAAATAATAACTCAGGACTTAGTATCCCTTTTCAGAGGGGCGCTTATCAGGAAAACAATGCTATAAGGGGAGGGAGTAGATGTGGACAGCTGTAGATGGAAGAGGCTGCCCAAGAGGAAACTATATAGGTTGGAGATCATGGAGCACATTCTCTTTAAAAAAAAATTATTCATTGTACATACCAATAATAGATTCCCCTCTCTTCTCTCCTCCTGCCCTCCCCAGCCTTCCCCCCTCAACTCATCCCCCCATTCCCTCCTCTGAAACCACAAGGCCTCCCATGGGGAGTCAGCAGAGCCTGGTACATTCAGCTGAGGCAGGTCCAAGCCCCTCCCCCTGCATCAAGGCTGTGCAAGGTGTCTCACCACAGTAATGGGCTCCAAAAAGCCTGCTCATGCATCGGGAATGGATCCTGATCCTACTGCCAGGGGGCCCCTTATAAGCAGATCAAGCTACCAGGCCAAGCTCCAGGAGTCCAGTTGAAGAGTGGAAAGTGGGATTTTATGAGCAAGGGACATCAAGATTATGATGGGGAAACCTACAGAGACAACCAAACCAAGCTAGTGGGAAACTCATGAACTTTAGAACAACAGCTGTGGAGCCTCCATGGGACTAGACTAGGCTTTCTGCATAAATAAGACAGTTGTGAAGCACATTCTCAAAAGCCAGCTCTGTAATATGTAAGAGAATGGGTGCTGGAGGTAGCGAGTGTGTGGCCTAGGAGAAGGAAGTCTGGAAAGCAGGGGTTTCCTCCCAAGTGGAGACATCTGCCCTTTTAGCCCTTCCAGTACTTACCACTGAGAAAGGAAGCATGTGAAATATTTGTACAGCTTTTTCTTTCCCTTCAGGCTGTAAATTTTACAGAGACTTCTGAGTCCTCTTTACTAACCATAATTACAATTAGTTTCCAAAGGAGATCAGGAAATGAATTGCAATTGCATCCAAAAATAAGAAAAAAAAAATAAGTAAAGTCAAAAGAAGATGCTAGGAGCCAGCTTATACTCCCCAGAAGGCTAAGAATAATCCATGAAAAGAAAGCAGGGTTAAAAGCATTCACGTCTTCAGCAGAAATGGTCACTTCAGTGTAGAGAGTAGGAACGCTACTTTTCAGAGCATTTGATAAAGGAACTGCTCAAAAAAAAAAAAAAAACCCTCACATTTCCATTTGTTTTCTCACTTCACTCAAGATTTCATAGAGGGCCTTCTAATTTGAAATCTTTTAATTTTAATATTTGTACTTTTTTTCTTTATTCTTCTTCTCTTACATCCTCCTACAGAAAACCTGCACCAGAAATATGAATATGAGTACAGGAGGCACAGAGGGACTGAGGGAAAATAATGTCTTTCCTTTAGAAAGTGAGAAACAAAGACATGTCATTTTAAGCTTCATATTCCCCCAACATTCATGTTTTTTTTTCTGTGGTCCTTGGTCGAAACTTCATTAGAGTCCCTAGGACAGAGGTAATCGGTTTATTCACTGTATCCTCTGAAGAGTCATCTCGTCTCTCCATCTCAGGCAACTCATTCCTTTTTATATTATCTTATACATTAGAGATGGCATTTTGCCTGTCCATTTTCAACTTGAACAATTTTCATCATTGAAAATATTTTTGCATATTAGACTGTGAACTTTCTCCTCTACCCCCAAATTAGGACTTTTAAATTTATTTACTCAGTTACATTCATATATATCCAGGAGAAGCAGAAATAACTTCAAAAGATGTTTATTCTGAGAGCATTACCTGGAGTACTTTTCATAGTCTCACCCATAGTGCTTAATCTTCCAAATTGAAAAACAGGAAACAAGCCGAAATTTAGTTTTATGGGTAAAGGAGAATAGGTACAGCTGGAGAGATGAATGTAAGTAATGGCTGAGGGAAGTCTAACAACCACAGTGTGCAGATGCTCCATGAATTTTATCAACTTTATTTCTCAATATGACTGTGATTTTTTATTGGTTTTGTGTTACCACTTGACTGGCCTAAGGTATGCCTAGACAGCTATTAAAATACTGTTCTTCTAATTTTCTTTGATGATATTCTGTCCAGGTATTGTGGGCTCTACTTTGCTAAAGAACTCGACTAATACAAAAATTTCTATAATATGAAATGTTTAAGGAAGAATACCAAAAATCAAAGCTGTAGAAATTAAAATTAAGCACATTTTTCTTTTTTCTTTTTTTAAATTTTATTTTATTTTATTTTACAATATAATTCAACTTTACATATCAGCCATAGATTCCCCGTTCTCCCCCCTCCCCCCCACCGCCCCACCTCCCATTTCCATCTCCTCCATGGCAAAGACTCCCCCGAGGATTGAGATCAACCTGGTGGACTCAGTCCAGGCAGGTCTAGTCCCCTCCTCCCAGGCTGAGCCAAGCATCTCTGCTAAGCCCCAGGTTTCAAACAGCCAATTCATGCACTGAGCACAGGACCCGGTCCAACTGCCTGGATGCCTCCCAAACAGATCAAGCCAATCAACTGTCTCACCCATTCAGAGGGCCTGATCCAGTTGGGGGCCCCTCAGCCATTGGTTCACAGTTCATGTGTTTCCATTTGTTTGGCCACTCGTCCCTGTATTCCATCCATCCCTGGTCCCAACAACTCTTGCTCACATAAACCCTCCTCCTTCTCACCGATTGGACTCCCGGGGCCTGACCGTGGGTATCTGCATCCAGTTCCCTCAGTCATTGGATGGGGTTTCTAGCACGGCAATTAGGGTGTTTGGCCATCCTATCACCAGGGTAGGTCAAATCGGGCTATTTCTCGACTATTGCCAGCCGTCTATTGTGGGGGCATCTTTGTGGATTTCTGTGGGCCTCTCTAGCACTTTGCTTCTTCCTATTCTCATGTGGTCTTCATTTACCATGAACATTCCTTGTGTTCCCTCTCTATTCTTGATCCAGTTGGGATCTCCCGCTCCCCCAAGTTCTCTTTCCCTCGCCCCTTGCCCCTCATTACCCCCACTCATGTCCAGACTGTTGATGTAGATCTCATCCATTTCTCCATCATTGGGTGATCCCCGTGTCTTTCTTGGGGTCCTGTTTTCCAGGTAGCCTCCCTGGTGTTGTGAGTAGCCATCCAGTCATCCTTGTTCCACAACTAGTATTCTCCTATGACTGGGTACATACCATGTTTGTCTTTCTGAGTCTGGGTTACCTCACTCAGGATGATTTTTTCTAGATCCATCCATTTGCCTGCAAACCTCATGATGTCATTATTTTTCTCTGCTGAGTAGTATTCCATTGTGTATATGTACCACAGTTTATTTATCCATTCTTTGGTTGAAGGGCATCTACGTTGTTTCCAGGTTCTGACTATTACAAATAATGCTGATATGAACATAGCTGAGCAAGTGCCCTTGTGGTATGATTGAGCATTCCTTGGGTATATGCCCAAGAGTGGTATAGCTGGATCTTGGGGGAGATTGATTTCCAATTTTCTAAGAAAGTGCCATATTGATTTCCAAAGTGGCTGTACAAGCTTGCATTCCCACCGGCAGTGGAGGAGAGTTCCCCTAGCTCCACATCCTCTCTAGCACAAGGTGTCTTCAGTGTTTTTGATCTTAGCCATTCTGACTGGCATAAGGTGGTATCTCAGAGAAACTTACTGATGAATGAATACGTTCCAAGCATTTTTTAATTCACAGCTATACTGTAATATAAAGGACAAGATTTTTTACCTGGGGAGTTAGCTCAGTGGGTAAAATGCCTGCTATGCAGGAATGAGGACCTAGGTTCACATCCCTAACACCCACATGAAAAACTGGGTGGGTCCACGTAACTACAGTATTTGAAGACAGAGCAGGAGAGATCCCCAGAGTTCACAGGATAGCCAGTTTATCAAAAACATGGAGCTCCATATGAATGGAGTCTCCAATAAAAAAGACTCTGTCTCAGAAATAGAACCCTACAGGGGTAGACAGTAGACATTGGTCTCGAGCCTTCACAAGACTGTTTAGGAGAATGTCAACTTCATATATACATGAACTAATGTTCATATACTACATATACAGACATGCACATGTGTGTGTACTCTCACACACCCATGGAGGCCAATAATTTGCATATGTATATATAGGCATACATATAAAATTATATATATTAACATATGCATATTCAGTCAGTGGTATATGTATATTATGCATACAGTGAGTCACATGATTTATAATGAAGACTTTCATCTATGTCCTGAAGTAAATGGAAAACATGTTTTATGGTGATATGATAACTCTAAATAGCAAGTCTAGCAGGCAGCCTTGTATGTAATAGGAAGGAAACATAGATTAAAAGTTTAAAAAGCCAGTCTGTGAATAAAGGCAGAGATAATCTATATCATAAGTAGACAGTACACACCATTCTGCTTATAGAGTGGAGTGAAGAGACAGTGGAAAGTAGATCTAGAACACTAATAAGATGGAGTTCTGTGATGCTGTGAACATCACTTTGTGCTAGGTATGTGTACAAACCTGTACACTCTCACTTGAATACTCATAATAGTCTTGATTCTTCTTGCCAAGATTTTCAATTTCATTAATATATGCTAGCATATTCCACAATTCCTAAGTTAGCGGTAGTAGTTGTGAAGTCAGTGCTTGCAAGGCATTATCCCCACCTCAAAGTAGTCCATTATTAACAACCAGTAAATGAATGAGTTTATATTTGGCTGTGTTCTGCCCATCATTTCTCAAACCCTCCTAGACAGGACAAGTATACAGGAAGAAAACTGTATTTGTTTGACCCGAGAATTCTGTTTTTAAATTTCTTGTATGTGTATTTTATTTTTAAGATAGCAGTTAAACTTAAATGTAGTTATCAAACATGCTGTCTTGAAGGTAGGGTGATCAAAATCCAGCAAAGTATGCATTATTGGATGATTATTGTATTTCTCCTGTTTTAACAGTGGTAGGTTTTAAACTGTGAGTCTTTTGGAAAAGTTTGAAATTTCAAAGAGTCCCTACCCTATAGGTCCTGTATTTTCATCCATGACATGGTTTTTCTATCACTGGAGACAGTGCACATTTATCTGATATTAAGTAGCAAAGTGTATGTGGTTTCCTCTGCAAGATTTATGTCTTCTTGTTTGTTTCTTGTGGGAACACAATTCCTGGAAAGAACAGCACCTCACAGTGACACTCTTGTAAGGCTGATGAACTGATGAGAATTTGGAATGTTAAGACGTCCAAAGCCAAACTATCATGAACCATCTTTCTTTCTCTTAATAGAGATTTGGTGTCCTCTTCAGTGTGTGAGCTAACATCTGTGTGAACATCAGGTATATTTTTAATGTATGAACAGACACTTAGCTCCCAGAACTACAAAGCTAAGAATGCCATTTTATAGCATCTTAGCCCTTTCACAGATATTTCCTTGATCTCCTCGAAATAGCTAATGTTTCTGCCAATGTATTTAAAAGATGCCTTGATTTACTGTTTTATTGTTGTTACAAATAAAATAAAATAAAAATAATAAAAAAACTCCCCAAATTGTAAGTATCTTGGAACATAGAATTTAAGTAACCTAAATCTGGGTTTCTAGGCCATGATCACTCATATTTTGCTCCAAGAAAATTGTCATTTGTTTTCTTTGATGCATGAGCTTTGTTTGTGCATTGGCCCTTAACATCTCTGTTATAATATTAGTGATTTTGTATTTCCACACCCAGTATCCCATGGTGAGGTACAAAGCATGCAGAGAGGAACATGCTAGACATCAGATGCTTTAAAACTATACTCAGCAGTGAAAAGTATAAGCTGTGTGAAATGCCATCATGGTAACACTGAGATCTGTAAGTACAGTACATTGTATATGAAAATACAAGAAGGATGAGTTGTTCTCCTTAGGCAAGGCCAAGTCTCTTAAGAATCTTAAAGCACTGATTCTGTCAATATGTAGAGAAAATTGATCCAAATCAAACATAGCCAATTCTTATGTTATTTAAACTTGTTTTCTTTATGTCTGCACTCTCTGTTCTGTGACTATTATCATTGTAATTATTGATTTTTTAGCTTTTTTTCACTGGTCCATTTAAATCAAGCCCCTGCCTAATAATTTAGCTCAGTTCTTTGGTCACAAATCACACTCTCTGCTTAACATTTAGGCTCTTCTTATTTTGTCCGCTCCACCTGCAGAATTCAAGGTCACTTGTTCACTGAGGCATAATCTTGTACAGTAACAATTCTTTCTCTTGGTACAGGAGAACTGGATAAGGAGCATCAACTATTTCTAAGCATGACAATATGACTTGAAAGCCTCTTTTCTAATATATTGGTTTCAAAAAGGTGATTTGCTTTAAGGAAACAAAGAGGAAAACAGCTTGAATATGAAACCAACATATCAAATCAGGTTGATTTGTTCAGTTTGCTTGAATACATTTTTTTATGAAGGCTCTGCTTCATCCATTCATCAATTTCAGTGGACTGCCTTCCTTTTGAATGTGCAGGCTTGTTAACAGAGCTTGGAGCCATAAATGTGAAATCATGACAGAATCATTTCAAGGAACACCATGATTCTCCAGAAGGTTTTGATTGTATTTAAGGAAGACTATGTCCACAGAAGAGTCTGATTTGAATGTTTTGCCTAAGGAGTTGTTAGTATTTTTCATTATGGGAAATCTGTGTGAATGAAGAGAATTTCTTAAAGAGAAATGTGCGGTGGTTTGAATTAGAATGACTCCCCATAGGCTTATATGTCTAAATACTTGATCTTCAGTTGATAGAACTGTTTGATAAGGACTAAGGTGTGTGGCCTTTTTGAAGGAGGCAGGTCACTGGGGACCAGCTTTCGGGGTTCAAAAGCTGCACCATTCCCAGTCCCTTTCTCTGCCTACTGTTTGTGTATCAAGATGTAAGCTCTCAGCTACTTTTTCAGCACCATGCTTACCTGCCTGCCTGCTCCCTTGCTCCCTGCTACGAGGTCATGAAGTTTGATCTGCTATACGTGAGAGACACAAATTAAATAATGAATTCTTTTATAATTTGATATTGTTATGGTATTTATCATAACAATAGAAAAATAACTAAGACAAAATGTGAGAAGGGTTGAAAAATTGTGCTGTATTTTTAAAAGAAATTTAGCAATACAAAGACTCTTTATTTTAATAAGGTACCACATAATGTCTCAGTACATGCACACATTGCATTATGTCTTCATTATATTGAATACATTTATATTTTCAAATATTTCTAAAACAATCAAAGTTATGTCTTCAAACTTTTTTTTTTATGTACAGCGTATTTTATTATACAGTGTCTTTCCAGAGCTTCATGCTTCTAGTTGTAAGCCAGTTTTCATTAATCAATCATTTCTTCCACTCCAAAGCACACTTGTCTTGGCCCTTGGTCAACATTATACTATTATTAAGTTTTATGAGATCAACATTTTTCAATTCTGAGATTAAAGAAACTTGTCTATGTCTCTTGACTACTTTGCTGTATTGTTGTCCCACTTGATAGGTGGTACAATACAAAACTGAATATCCCCAGATCACAACTCTCAGATGTACAAGGATACTTCTATGAAATGTTAAAGAGATAGATGCCATTTTATAATGTAATATGGTTATATTTGTCAGTCTTTGAAATCTGGTAAATTTAGTGCCAGAAATTTCAACAGCAAGACATTCTCCAAATGTCTAGGAGTAATACTAATATTCACGATTTGCTCACAAGGCCCAAGGGTTTGAAACTAATGTCAATCTTGACAGGGAAAAATACAGGTTTTTGTACATTTTTGGAATTGTATTTAAGAAAGACTATTTTCTCCAATTTGTGTATGGCAGACATTGACATAAAAGTCTATAAACAGCTCTGGTATGAGAGTAAGATAATTGACATCTTCACCAAAAATCGAGGATAAGTGGAATTTTGACTTGCACTTCATATCTGATGTGAACATGAACAATTATGCTAATATTAAACTTGTCATTAAAACTAACCATATGGCTGGGCGTTGGTGGCACACGCCTTTAATCCCAGCACTCGGGAGGCAGAGGTAGGCAGATCTCTGTGAGTTCGAGGCCAGCCTGGGCTACCAAGTGAGCTCCAGGAAAGGCGCAAAGCTACACAGAGAAACCCTGTCTCGAAAAACCAAAGGAAAAAAAAAACAAAAAAACAAAAAAACAAAACTAACCATATGTTCACATGAAATAATATGAATGTAATCAGAGTTTAAATTATGACTGGTGAGATAATGTCAGTTTTTTATACTTTTATTTGTTTGAGAATTTTATACATGAACACTGTATCTGTATAACTCACACCTTTCCCTCTCCATATTCCAATTCCTCCTGTGTCCTCCTATTTAAATAATGCAAATGTTTGTGGAAGCTAGAAGAGGTCATCAAATCCTCTGAAGCCCAAATTACAGGCAGTTGTGAGCCATCCAACATGGATGTCGGGAACCCAACTCACATACCCTGCAAGAGCAGTGTGCTTAACCACTGAGCCACCTCTCCAGTCCCGAATTTTTGTGTTGAATCTTATTAACCTATCCTGGACTATATTTCACTAAAGCTTGAAAAACATCTTTCAAAGCCACATATATTTCTACACACCGGCAACCAAAAAAAAAAAAAAAAAAAAAACCAACCAACCAAACAAACAAACAAACAAAACAGATCTTGGGAAGCAGAGGAAGGGGTGTTACGTCAAGTTCCAAACCAATCATATAGATGACTAACTAGTGGGATTCTGACTCAAAAGAAAATTGAGATACATTCTTCACACGACTTCTTCTTTCCTATCCACTCTTTGATTCAGACACAGTGGAAGGGCTGAAACGAACAAAGATGATTTCAAGAAATACATTATACTACATTTGCATTTAAATTCAAGTTATGTTTCTTTCAATTTCAATAGATTCTGGTTCTCATTATATATTTATCTGCATATAAGTGATTCATTATAATCCTTCTGTAGACATAAATTGGTTTGTCTAACTTTATTCATATCAGTTCGATTAAGAATGTTTAATGTGACATGCATTTTGCAAGCATTACCTCCCTCTGCAATTTCAGTCATAGGAAATAGGTAATATGCTTACTCTGATCTGCAAATCAGAAGATTCAGCCACTGACAGTTAAGTAACAATTTCACAGTGAGAATTCCACAGAGATGGAATCAGAACCTAAACTTAAGTATCAGGAAACTTAGAGAAAAATAAAGAGGAGACTCAAGAAATTTTTCTTTTGTTGATTTCTTAATGGAAATTAAAATGCATGTATTTGCACTGAAATGATCAAATTAAATTAAGGCATTTTTTTCCAATTTTAGTTAACTTTCCACAGCTAACAATAATCACTAAAACATTTAGGTATTATGTTTTAGTAATATAATTTCCAGGGTCAATTACGGAATTTCACCCTACTCTAATTTTAGCAAACAACACAGAAACAAAGATAAACCCATCACTGTAGAATTAGAAAATTCTGCCTTTATCTTTACACCTTTGTGTTTTTTTCCCTTTGAAAATGCTAATCCAGAATAAATTATGACTAGCCAAGAGACACCTGTAAACATTTTGAACCTCAGTAAGAATAAAATAAATTATATGGGACTTTGAAGAACTGGAGTCTGTTTTTACCTTTGGGTTTGGTAAGAATGAAATAATTAATAATGTATATATGTAAAAATATCATGCATGAGTCCATGGTATCAATTGTACAATTGGAAACAGGGCTTCTTTTTTGGCAATTTCCAATAATTCTCAAAAATAAAATACCTAGGAATGTTCTATTGTGGGCAGCAATTAAAAGAGAGAGAAGAAATGATTGAAGGTTCGTCTATAGATTGCCCATTTATTAACCTGACAGTCATTAGTAATTTATATTGGATACAGTATTTCTCCTTCTGGAAACATTTCTTATGTTTTTAGTATACAAATGTGTATGAAATAGCAAACTCCTGAAACAACAAGCTGTGATTTTCAATGACTTACGGGACATGATTATCCATTCTTTCCCTTTAATTCTCTTGCCTTTTATGGCATTGGTGAAAATAAAGAGAAAAAATTCAGAAGTATTGGGGTCTACATACTATCATTGTGCAAAGGATAATCTGTGACTTTATATCTAGTACTTGTTTCATGAAGTTGAGTGTCCCCATGTTCAGTGAGCATGATTAAGAATGGTAAAGTCCTTGATGATCATTCCTTCAGTCAGTACAGAGGGGCATACTTTATCTCTTCTGATTTGTTTGGTTTGAGGTCTATGTTTTTATACAGTTATGCCTATGTATTTCCATTTGCCTTTAATATAGTTTTGATCTGTTGGTTCTAAGGTTGACTCCATCTTTGATTGAGGTGTATTTCTTGGAGAAAAGTTTTTTTTTTTTTTTAAATTAGATGCTTAGCTGCTGAGATAGAACAGAAAGTAAAGTAATTGTTTTAATCCAAATAAAAAACACATTTTGTAAGACTTTTTAAAGCTCTATTCCTATATGAATTTCAAATTTGTTCTTATTCACAGTTAAATATTTCCATTATTTTTTTCTGGTCATAGGTGCTATAACTTTTAAAGGATTGGTTTTCTATATCACAATATGTATAGCATTTAGTTTGGTTTTTTTTGGTTTTTTGTTTCTTTGTTTTTGTTATTGTTGGTTTTTTATTTTTATTTTTATTTTTATTTTTTTTTTTTTGAGACAGGGTTTCTCTGTGCAGCTTTGCGCCTTTCCTGGATGTCTCTCCATAGACCAGGCTGGCCTCGAACTTACAAAGATCCACCTGCCTCTGCCTCCCAAGTGCTGGGATTAAAGGCGTGTGCCACCACTGCCCGGCGGGGTTTTTATTTCTTATGGGCTTTAATAATTCAGAGGTTGAAGTATCTCAAGTGTAGTTCAATGACTGGTGCTCTACTTAAGTTCAAGAGTCTGAAGCCAGACTACCTGGGTCCAAATCACATCTTTTCTTATCATTAACCAAGTGAAACCTCAGATAGCTGCTAAATATCATGGTATCTCGGCTGCCATCCTGATAAGTGGAAACAATCATAACAAGCCATCATACACAGCTCTTCTGAAGACTGAATAATGATGTTTATCATGGGGACAACAGACTAGTACATTTTATTATTGTTTTAATTAAGAAACAAATAAATAAAAATGCAGAAAAAATGTGAAAAATAAAACTAACACATACCCTCCATCAAAATCTTCTACCTATGAACCACTGCCTCTCCCAATAAAAGCTGACGGTGATATGCTTCCCCCTTAGCCTAACAAGGCTTTTCAATTAGTTCTGCTTCACTGCCATTAGTCAGGAGGATATCTGCCATACTAAACCTGTCCTACAAGATGGTCTCAAAGCTTTGTCTGCTGAAATAGGTTTTTATGAAAATTTAAAAAATAAATATGAAATATTTAAAGTTTTCCTTGCTAGGGTAACTGTGCATTCATCCAAAAATGATTATGATACATGCTACCTTGAATTCTTAAAATTATCCCAGGTTCAGCTTCTTTAGTCATACTGTATCATAAAATCCATAAATAGATTATTTTAAACTGCTTTGAACTTCATGTTTTGAGTAACTGTCCTAGAAATGAACAACAAAAAAACCTAATTCTCATGATTTATAAAGCACATTCATTATTTTAATGTCTACCTGTAGAGACACCTATGTGTTTATATAAAGAACTTACTTCATAAGCTTTTCAAAGACCAGGACACTTATAATTTTAAGCAATTATGTTCCAAAATGACAACGCTTTCTCAAATATTTAATTCTTGTGCATGCAATCATTACTTGAAATTCCAATAACTGAAACTCTTAGCTTTTATTGACAAGTGCTTAGAACAACTTATCAACCTTGAGAGTGTTAATAATTTTTTCCCGAAAATCATAGAAAGTGTGTCCAATTCACAAACTATTAGAACATCTTTTGTAAACTAGTCCACACATTTTATGAATATTTTATGTAAATTTCTTTTTATGCCATAAATTAATTGCACATAAGATATGTTTGACTATCATAAATTACACTTTTAAGGTTGTGATGACTCCCTACATTGACAGTAAAGCTAAATGAAAACATTTCTATCTTTCCATGGATACTAACCTCTAAAGAACCAACTTTGCCAACCTCGTCTTCCTACAAACACTTATGAATTAATTTACAACAAACAAATGTTTGAAAGTATTGATGATTGAATAATATAATCAAAATTTTAGGGTATGAAGTAAAGCTTTGTTTAGCTAAATTCTCATATCAAATACTATGTTGTGGAATTTGCTGCCAATGCCCAGTGTAGACATTTTATTTTTTGGGAGTGACAAGATAGCTTCCTATAGTTCAAGACTTCTCTCTTATCTGTAGTATGTCCTTGGCAAGTGAATATCTTTACTTTTATAGGGCAATTAGTCTCATTACTGCCGCTCAACTCAAATGTTAATTACTGAACAGTGATCGTTGTGATCAGTGGGTATGGGACGTTCTGCTGTTCAGGTACAAGTTACTGATCCATTCTTGGAGTCAATGAGGGTAGAGAACAAGGGTGGTTTATGAAAGTAAAGTTGAGCTAAAACTGGCAAATTAAGTTATGGGAGTTGGTGACAATAAGAGACACAACTGATATCAGAAGACCAAGAGCCATAGCTCTTCAATAAAAACCTGAGGACCAAAGAAAGATGAAAATACTGAATACATTTTCAGCATTATTTATGTTTTATGTAGCCAATATGCTATAACTTCTATCACAGCAAAATCATATTACAAAAAGTTTGAACATTTTTACTTTCATTTGTGCTGATTAGCTTTTTGTTAATTTGATATAAGCTAGTGTTATTTGGGAAGAGGAACCTTAACTAAGAGAATATCTTTATCATACTGTTTGTCAGCAATTATTTAGAACATTTTCATAAATAGAGATTGATGTAGGATGCTCAGATGGGGGTGGTGCCACCCCGTGACAGGTGGTTCTGGGTTGTCATGGGAGGGCAGGCTGAGCAAGTCATGAGAACAAGCCAGTAAACAGTGTTCCTTCATGGTCTCTGATTCAGTCACTGCCTCCTTATTCATTGATTTCCTGCCCTGACTCCCCGCAGTAATGGAGTGTTACTTGAAAGTATAAGATGAAAGAAATCCTTTCCTCCTTAAATAGCTTTAAGTCATGGTGTTTTATCACAGCTATAGAAACTAAAAGAACAGCTACATGTGAATTCTGTTTCCACAGTGCAATTCTTCCAGAAGCAGCCATTAGTTATACATTTAGGCATGATCTAGCTATGAGATGTGGAGATAGTGTTAGACTGGAAATAGTTTTCATGTTTGCTACTCCATGACACATTTTGGTTTTATCATGTCTCCTAAAAACATGGTAAAGTATTCTGATAAAAATCAGCTTAAAATGGACATGGCTTGCCAGTTACAGAAAATCAACTCCCCATTTTGAATTGAAGTGACTATCAAGACTTAAGCCAGATACATCTACACTGAATCAGAAAAAGCCAGCTCCTTGCTAGCACATCTGGCATGGTGGAACACCATTCTGTGGAAGGTTTGTGGACTTTTACTTTAACAAAATCCTACATACAATTATATATCACAGGTCCCAACACATAACTGGTCAGAGAGCTACTTTGTTTCCTCCACTCTTTCCTTTCCCTCCCCTTCTCTCTCTATCTCTATTTTAATGCCATCACCCATCAATTCTCACTTATGTCTATGAATCTAATTTTCTACCTTTATCTTTTTGCCTTTCAAATTGAATTTCAAAGATCTGAGTCTTCTTGTTGTTGTTGTGGTTTTGCTCTTTACTCTTTTGGCTCTTTGGAGACCCTCCACTTTGCTCCCAAATAAATACATGACGGCTTCTTCTTACTTATAAATGCCCAGCATCAACTTGGCTTTCTCTAGCCATCTTTTCTTGACTTAAATTATCCCATATCCTTTTGCCTCTGTGCATTTATCTTTCTCTATTCTATATACCTTTCTTTGCTTCTTACTCCTTGGATTGCTGTGTAGCTGGGTGACTGGCCCTGATGTCTCCTCCTTCTTCTCTTGCTCCTTGATCCTTTTCCCCCAGACTTCTCCTATTCCTTCTCTCTGCTTGCCAGTCCTGCCTGAGCTTTCTCCTCCCTTGTTATTGGCCATTCAGCTCTTTATTGGACCAATAAGGTGTTCTAGACAGGCAAAGTAACACAGCTTCACAGAGTTAAACAAATGTAACGTAAAAGAATGCAACACATCTTTGCATCATTAAAACAAATGATTTTTATTTTATCCTGTTATGTTTTGTTTATTTGATGCTGTTATTTTATGCTTATGCTGTTATTCCACAGCATAAACAAATATAACACATCTTAATATTCCATAATATCTGGTTTCAATAAAAACAGGAACAAGTTAAGCTGCTCCTCAATATACATTTGCTTTTCAAACTCTTGGAGAAATTCAATTTCAGCATAAGCTTAAAAGCAGAATACAGTATTGTTAATAATTTCAGTTTATATGTATGACTTTGAGTTTTCACTGTTTTTCCACTCTTAGAAATAATGTATATTTCTCCATGTTCTATGACTCAAATATGTTGTGTCTTCAGCATCAACATCTTAGTCTCAAGTTCTGGAAAGTAACCAGGAACAACTGCAATGGTCTGTAGAAGTTTTGGGAGGAATCTATGGAATCCCATCGACTAACAACTCAAAAGAAGGTAACCCTTACCCAGTACTAAACATTTTATTTGGCAGCCTACTTTTTCATGGAATGAAATTTCCCCTCTATTATAGGGTAGCACTTTTAAAATTCCTTTTATATTAGATGTTTAGGAACTTCTACGGTGGTATGCTTCCATATGGCTTTTTCAAACATCTTTAGTGTTACTTATCTATCCCAGTATTCACTCTTCTACCATGCTCTCTCATTCCCAACTCTATTTTTTCCTTCCTGTTTTATTACCCCTCTTTCCTCCATCATATTTTTTTTATCTCTTTCCTTTAAAATTGGCCCCATGGATCCTTAACTCGTTTTCTGACTTCAGTGGGCACTCTGATTTTAAACATGATCATCTGAAAGAGTCTGTGAGAACATGCAACATTTGTCTTTCTGGGCCTGGGCTACCTCATTCAGAATGAAAATTTCTATACCTATCCATCTACTTATGAATTTTATAATTTCATTTTTTTTACACCTGAATCATATTATGCTGTGTACATATCCCACATTTTTTGTGTCATCTCACCAGATGATGGACATCAGTCTGTTTCCATTTACAGGTTATTGTGAATAGAGCAATTATGAACATAGATAGACAGGCATTTTTGTAGCACTATTAAGTGTCCTTTGGAAATATACCCTGGAGTGATATGATTGGATCATACAGTAGGTATATGACTAGATTTTTGGCCTTATTGCTGAGACTAACATACATTTGAGTCATAGTATACCAAAGTGGTACTGACCTGAAACACATGAAGATGAGAAATCAGAAGGGAGGGAATCAGAGGTGTATTTTTCAAAACATGTTGTGTGCATATATGAAATTACCAAAAAATAAAAACATGTAAATTATTTGGTCTTTAATTTTACTAAAAATATTACTCAAGGCTGTCTTGGTGATATAGGCCTTATTACTAGTAATTTACCCCTGCCACTTGGGAGACAGAGATATGTGACTGAAAATTTAAGGTTAACTTGGGCTACAGAGTGAGTTCATCAATAGCCTATGTCTTAGTTAGGATTTCTATTGCTATGTAGAGACACTATGACCATGGCAACTCTTATAAAGGAAAACATTTAATTGAGGTGGTGGCTTACAGTTTCAGAGATTTAGTCCATTATCATCATGGCAGGGAGCATGGTGGCATTCAGGCAGACATGATGCTGGCTATATCTTGATCAGAAGGCAATAGGAAATGGAACTTGACACAGGGTGGTATCTTGAGCATAGGAAACCTCAAAGCTTGCCCCCCACACAGTGACACATTTCCTCAAACAGGGCCATGCCTGCTCCAACAAAGCCACACCTCCTAATAGTGCCACTCCCTATGAGATTATGGGGGCCGATTACATTCAAACTACCACAGCCTGAAAACTTAATGAGAACTTGTCTTGAATGAAAAGGGAAAGGGTCTAAGGATGTAGTTCTGTGGTAGAACAATTGCCCAGCATGTACAAGGCTCAAAGCTCAATACTCAGTACCACCAAAAATCAAATTACCTGCTGTATATGGCACAGCAATTAATTTGTCTAACGAGTAAGTGGTTGTAATTTTGTTATACATTAAAAAGGAGTAACTGAGAATGACAGGGTAGCTGTGCAATACATGCTTGTAAACAGAGAGCCTCATGAACCACATGGAACATCAGGCAGATGGCAGAAAGCAGATGAGGAGTCAGCTGTGTTGACATGTGCTTCTCACAGACTGTTAAGTGTAGAGAAATAATCTTAATGTTTCTGAGAAATACATGAGAAAACAGATAAAATTTCAACTACAATTGATAAAAGTATCTCCAATCAATAAACAGAGTTCTTGTAAACATGAGCATGGATTTATGTACTAAAATGCCCAAGCAAATTCATGGAATCAGTATTTCACACAGGAAGTTCTCAATCATAGTGTGACATGATAAAGAATCAATAACAAAAATATTAAAAATTCAAAGTGCTCAAGGATGAGTTGGCATTCTTATATAGTTTATAAGGACAGGGTGGGAATTAAAAAAAGAGCAGATGTTAGGAGAGCAAAAAAAAAATTTAAATAACAGGTAAACTACTGCATCGATTGGTAAAAAACAGGGTAAAAGTCAAACCCCCAAACCATTTCCAGGAAAAAGTGTGGTTTACATTTCAAAAGCTACCAAAAGAGCTGGCCTCTTCCACCTAGGACAAAACTAGGAAATAACAGAAGATCCAAATATAATAAAAGACTACATGATCCTGTAAACACAATAAAATGATATCTAGTAATGTACAATGAGCTTATTAAAGCCACTGAGATATTTTCTTCTCAGATGGTGTGGAGGTCAGGATGTGCATGATCAGAACTATTATATAGCAGAGCACTGATGCTCCCGAAGACCAAGGAAACAGAAGTATTAAGAATTTGAACCATAAACAGTAACCTTGAGATTTAAAGAAGATTAAGACACGAACACGGCAACACTACCCATCTTATGCCAGTAATAAATAACTGTAAATGATAATAAAGCATCGCTAAAATTTCTAAAAACAAAATCTGTTTAATGACTAATTTTACCAAGAATATACAGACATTCTATTTTAAATTCTGAATCAGAATGTCATCTGGCTTGGAATAAATAGCAATATATCAATTATGTCTAAATTAATTTTTCCATCTCAATAAAGCTTACAATAAAATCATAGTGAGTAAACTCTGAAACACAAATTGAATGAGATTCACTAATAGTTAATCATGATCTTAACCAGTATTCCTTTTTTTATTTAATTTTTTTTAAATTTAGTGTTATTTCTTATTTGTGTGTTAGTGAATGCCTGGAGCAGCCAGAAGAAGGTGTCTGATCCTCTGCAGATGGAGTTCTAAGCAGCTGTTAACTGATGCCTTTAGGTTCCGGGAGCCAACTTGAATCCACTGAAAAGGCAGCAAGTGCTCTCAAGCACTGAGCCATTTCTCTACATCTTTAGATACCTCAAGAGCTCCTGAATTCCCCATGCCAATTGCATAGAAACATACATAACACTGCCTGGGAGGTTGTTGGTGAGAAAACTCTAACAGCATATTGCAGTTTAATTACGTGTCTCCTTAAACAAACTATCAATAGAGACTACATCCGTTCTTTAGAAACCATGACAAACCTTGCCAAATAAATTGATCTTAACAGTATAATCTATCTTGTAACTAATTTAATTCAGCTGAATCAATTCATGATAAACACTGCAGTTGAAGTTGAGGCTGTCAAGACTAGGTTTAGTCTGCATTTCCTGCAGGACTGTGGCTTCAGTTTCTCGTTCCTGACGTCGCCAACTTATCATAATAATAGATGGAGTTATGTGTGCAGTGCATGATTTATGCTAGGTGTGTCCTGGCAGACCACATAGGGAGGGTGGTGTAAACAGCCAGCGTAAACAGGTGGAAGGACATGATCAAGTCAGGCAGGTAAGAATGGAAATGTGATGATGGCCACAGCACATTTAACTGCTTCTTCAATGACAAGTGAGAGAGAGTCACATGAAGAATGGTTACAAAAACAGAATTACATTGGCTCAGCAAAGAGCAGGAGTTGCAAAGTATGACAGCCACCTTAAAGTAGTTTAAAAACCATGGGCTGAAAGAAAAAAACCCATTAACCCTGATAAACTAAGACAGAATTAATAGATAATACCTTGTAACTTAACTGGAAAGTCATTAATACTCTCAGCTGTTAGGTATGAAACTGTCTTTCTTGAAAGCTGGGTGTTGTTCAAGTGGACCCTAAACAATTATTTGATAGGACATTAATGAGGCAATCAATCTATGAAGAAATCTTGGACTGGATAACTCTTTATTCAAACATGATTTTCACTAACTCTTTTTTAAATATAATTAATTTATTTACTTTGCACCTCAACCACAGTTTTCCCTCCCTTCTTTCCTCCCATCCCCCACAATCCACTCTTCTTCAGTTTCTGTTCAGGAAGGGGCAGGCCACCCATGGATTTCAGCATTGGCATGTCAAGTTGCTGTAAGGCTTAGCAGTTCCTCTTGTATTTAGGCTGGGCAAAGCAATTCAGCATGAGGAATGGGTTCCCAAGAGTCAGGGAAAGCATTAGGGACAGTCACTCCTCCCATTTTTAGGAGTCCCACAAATAGACCAAGCTACACAACTGTCACATATATGTAGAGGGCTTAGGTCAGTCCCATGCAGGCTCCCTGGTTATTATTGATTCAGACTCTGTGAGTTCCTATGAGCCAGGTAAGTTGTTTTTGTGGGTTTTCTTGTGATGTCCTTGACATCTCTGGCTCCTACAATCTTTCCTCCCTCTCTGCAGCAAGATTCCCCGAGCTGGGTCTGATGTTTGACTGTGGGGTCTTTGCTTCTGTTTCCATTAGTTAGTGAATGAAGGCTCTCTGATGACAACTGGAGTAGTCACCAATTTGATCACAGGGGATGGCCAGTTCAGGCTACATATCCACTATTGCTAAGAGTCTTGGCTGGGGTTATCCTAGTAGATTTGTGGATGTTTCCCTTGCTTCTGATATCTGCGTGATTCCGAAAAGCCCACCTTTCCAGTCATCTCTTTCAATACTTTTCACTTCCACCAGCCCTAAAAAACTGATCCCTCATGTTCCCATGCCCACCTGCCCCCAGTTCACGCAGGAAATTGTTTCGAATTCTCCTTCCCAGAAAGATCCATATGTCCCTGTCTAGGGCCCTCCTTGTTATCTAGCCTCTTCAGGCCTATGGATTGTAGTCTGTTTATCCTTTACTGTATAGCTATTATCTCTTTATGAGTGAGTACATACCATGTTTGTCTTTCTGGGTCTGGATTATCTCACTCAGGATGATTTTTTTTCTAGTTCAACCCATTTGCCATCAAATGTCCTGCTGTCATGGTTTTTAACAACTGAGTAATTGTGTAAATGTACCACATTTTCTTTATCCATTCTTCAGTTGAGTGGCATCTAGGTTGTTTCCAGGTTCTAGCTATTATAAATAAAGCTGCTATGAACATAGTTGAGCAAGTGTCCTTATGGGATGATTGAGCATCCTTTGAGTATATGTCCAAGAGTGGTATAGCTGTGTTTTGAGGTATATTGAGGGGCTGGATAACTCTTAAGTCCTCTTCCAAAGATAAATAA
>CABHPP010130352.1:0-28754 GCA_902168425.1 Peromyscus attwateri | reverse complement strand
TGCAACTCCAGCCCTGGGGATTGATGGACAGGTGGCTTCTAAGCACTTGTTGGCCAGTTATTCTAACCAAAATGGTTCAAGCTCCAGGTTCACGAGGATCCCTGTCTCGAAAAATAAGGTGGAGTGTAGCGGAGCACTATCTTAGTTCAAGTTTTCCTTGCTGTGATTACACAGCATGGCCGAGAACAACTTGAGAAGGGAAGGGTTTATTTCGTCTTATGCTCCCGTGTCACATCACAGTCCATCACTGAGGACAGTCAGGGCAGGAGTGCCAGGTAAGCGTGTGAGGGCAGGAACTGATGCAGAAGCCATGCAGGAATGCTGCCGAGTGGCCTGCTCCTCATGGCTTGCTCACCCTGCCTTCTAATAGCACCCAGGAGCAGCAGCTCAGGGATGGTACAGCTGGGCCCTCTCGCCTCAATCATCAGTCAAGAAAATGCACCAAAGGCTTGGCCACAGGCCAGTCTGGTGGGGGCATTTTCTCAGTTGAGGTTCCCTCTTCCCAAGTGGCTCTGGCTTGTGTCAAGTTGACATAAAACTCAACTGCACAGAGGGAGATACTCACTGCTGACTGCTGACCTCTGGCCTCTGTACACACATGTGAACTTGCACACATGTGCACCCACACCCGTTAATAGAACACACACACACACACACACACACACACACACACACACACACGAATAGTAGAGTGCCAGGGTACAGATCAGCAGTAGGGTTTGTAGTTAGGATGAGCCCTGGATTCAATCCCCGTCACTAAGAATAGGAGCAGCAGTAATGGAGTACATTATAAACCAGCACTGGAATCAGTGGAGAAGACACACATGTACAACATCACTATTGGACATGTGTGTCCTTATCTTGACTCCAATAAACTTCAGAAGAACATTGATGTTAAAATAAAAACACAACCAACCAACTTCAAAGCCCCAGTAAAAATGTACTTACATATGCATCTGTCTTAGTCACTGTTCGATTGCTGCGAAGAGACACCGTGACCACGGCAACTCTTAGAAAGCATTTCATTGGATCTGGCTTACAGTTCCAGAGGTTTAGCCCATTATCATCGTCGTCGTGGGAAGCGTGGCAGCAGGTATGGCAGCCATGGTGCTGGAGAAGGAGCTGAAAGCTACATCCTGATTTGCAGGCAGAGAGGGAGGCACTGGGGTTGGCTTGGGATTTTGAAACCTCAAAACCCACATCAGGTGACACACCTCCTCCAACAAAGCCACACCTCCTAATCCTTTTAAACAGCGCCACTCCTTGGTGACTGAGCATTCAAATATATGAACCTATGGGGGCCATTCTTTTTTTTTCTCTCTCTTTTTTATTAAGAGATTTTCTATTCGTTTTACATATCAACCATGGATTCCCCTGTCCTCCCTCCTCCCACCTCCCAGCCTTCCTCCCCAACCCACCCCCCATTCCCACCTCCTTGCCACCAATGCAAGGTCTCCCATGGGGAGTGAGCAGAGCCTGGTACATTCAGTTGAGGCAGGTCCAATCCCCTCCTTCCTGCACCAAGGCTGAGCAAAGTGTCTCAGCATAGGCCCTACGTTCCAAAAAGGTGGCTCATGCACTAAGGACAGGTCCCGGTCTCCCTGCCTGGGGGCATGGGGGCCATTCTTACTCAAATTACCACATACATAAAAGCATGTTTGGGTTCTCATAAGTTGTGAGAAGCAGATGAGGTACTGAGTGAATGTGTTATTGGTATGAACATAGCCATGTCAAAGACCCCAAACACCTCAGGCCCATGGGAATGGCAGAGCCTTCCTCTGGTCCAAGTTCAGATGTTAAGACTGATTGACCTTAAGCTAAAGTCAGTGTATGCAGAGACTACCAACTAAAGCCCCTTCCTCCTGGGACTGCTACAGAGACCTCTTACCCAGCTAACTGCCCCCTCTTCTGGCCTCCATGGGCACAGCATGCAAGTGGTACGCAGACATGTTAGCAGACAAATCACGCAGACACATGAAGAAGAAGAAGGAGAAGGAGGAGGAGGAGGAGGAGGAGGAGGAGGAGGAGGAGAAGGAGGAGGAGAAGGAGGAGAAGGAGGAGAAGGAGGAGAAGGAGGAGAAGGAGGAGAAGGAGAAGAAAGAAAAGAAATGGACCTAAAGAAATAACTCGGCAGTTAAGAACATTTGTTGCAGCTGGGCAGTGGCAGCGCACGCCTTTAATCCCAGCACACGGGAGGCAGAGGCAGGCGGATCTCCGTGAGTTCGAGGCCAGCCTGGGCTATAGAGGGAGCTCCAGGACAGGCGCCAAAAGCTACACAGAGAAACCCTGTCTCGAAAAACAAAAACAAAACAAAACAAAACAAAACAAACAAACAAAAAAAGTAAATGTAAAGAGTAGATTTGGGATGGTGGGGGCAGAGCAGTTTGGGAAGACCAGAGTCACCAAATCTGCGGTGGACATTGGTATGATTTGACTGTGACATAGCTCCCCAGGCTCATGTGTTTAAATATCTAGTCCCCGTCTGCTCGTGCTGTTCTGGGGGGCTGTGAAGCCTTTGGGGTGGTGGGGGTGGGTCACTGGGGGCAGGTCTTTGAGTGTCCGCTTGACCCTACTTCTTGTCTAAACGCCCCCTCTCCTTTAGTTGCCTCTGCGCGTGCACGTGCGTGCGTGCGTGCGTGCGTGCGTGGTTTCAGGGAGGAGAGAAGCAACCAATACAGATATGTTAAGGCTGAGCCCTGAATGGCTTCTTGGAGAACCAGTTCTAGGCAAAACTTCAGCTGGAGAGAGCGGTATGGGCTCTCTGGTGTCAAGATGACATTCGGATCTGTGAAACAATGAACATGAGGAGGAGAGGAGTCTGCTCCAAGGACCCTCACATCGCAAAGACAGAGTGACAGGGGGAAAAACTTCAGCCGGCACTGAGAAGGAGCTGGTGGGACAGGAAGAATCTAGGGACTGTGGGTCCTTGGTTCTCAGGCAGAGAGAGTGATCTAGTCCATGACAACCGCTGACAGGTTGATGTCAGCCAGTGTCTGTGGGAAATGGCAGTGGAGTCCATTGATGGAACAGTGCCCGGCTGAGTTGGACTCAAAATAACAGGAGGTTTGGAAACACCGAGGATAACATCAACCCCATTGAGGACTCTGGTGCTGCAGGTCGCAGGAAAATATCATAAGAACTCAGCTGGTTATGGCAAAGTCACTACCTGAAGGGATCAATAAATTCCTTCAGAGGAAGCCAAATTCCAAGGAGCTTTTGGTGTTTACTTGGCTTGTTATATATCAGCTGTCTTCTGTTATGAAAATCATGGGTGCCTTCATAGTTTTCCCAATTGACTTTTCCCTAAGAAGGGCTAACAGTGTGGACCGATCACTCTCTGGACATACATTCCAGGTATTTGGAGAACAGCCTCAGGAAAGGCTTTCTCTGGAATCAGGTATCTCCCTTAGTCACTTTCAAGGACTAGCAGAAATAACAGTCCACATGCGAGTCTCCTGATTTAAGGTAAATTCCACAAGGAGACACCGCCTAGGTCAGGTGGACCTTATGTAATAGCTTTACACAGTTTAGCTCGGACCCTCCTTTCTTACAGCCTTCCTAACTTTATGGACCCCTAACTTCTTACCTAACCACTCCTAGGAATATAGATTGAGCACATACATTCCCTTTTTGATATACTAACTGATATTAGCTCTCAGCTGACCTCCTCCCTTAACCACTCCTTTTTTCAGGTCGTAAAAGAAAGTCTGACACTCACTGCCTGAGGAAACTCTTACCTGCCTTTATGACCTTGCAGGAATTCAGGTCTGGGGACCTGGCTGGAGGGGAGGATTGTGATTGTTTGGGTATATGACTATAAAGCTAGAGACTGAAAGAGGAATTGGGAATTAAAGTGAATAGGAATTAAAGTGAATGGACTAAAGAGCTCGGTGTGTTGAGATTCTAATTTTCCGAAAATAGTCCTTGCCGTTTGTAGTTTCTCTCCTGAGCCCCTGGGATGTATAATATTAAGGCTGGTCCCTCTAATACTATACAAGACTCCGGCAGGTTGGAAGGATGTAGATGTAGCGTGAAGGCAGGATGCCAGGCCAAGCTAACACAAGCTCCCGGCATGCTGCTGGTCGATCATAAGGAGAGGGAGGCCAGACTGCAGGGTGCGTGGAGGTAGCTGAGGAGATGATGGTGGATGTCCTGAAGCAAGTGGCAAGATGGGAACTAGGGCTGGAGAGTGGTGGCCCGTGCCTTTAACCCCAGCACTAGGGAGGCAGAGGCAGGGGCATCTCTCTAAGCTTGAGGCCAACATGGTCTACAGAACGAGTTCCAGGATAGCCAGGGCTACACAGAGAAACCCTGTCTTGAAAAACAAACAAACAAACAAACAAACAAACAACAAACAACATGATGGGATCCAGGTCACGTGTTGCAGGCCTGGGCACTGGAGTGCTGAGTGGGCCTTCTGCAGCCCCAGGGAAACAAATCATGAAGGTATGAATGTGGAGTGTGCAAACGTTCTCTACCGGTTGTATCTCTGTTCTTGCTGTAATAGTAAGAAAAGGGCAGGGGCTGGAAAGAAGACAACTTAGTGATTCAGAGCATTGGCTGCTCTTCTGGAGGACTCCGGTTCCGTTCTCAGGACCCACAATGGCGGCTTACAACATCTGTAACTCCAGGTCTAGGGAATCTAATGCCCTCTTCTGACTTCTGTGGCCACCTGTATGCATGTGGTGCACATATGTGAAATAAAAATAATAAATCTTTTTTTTTTTTTAAGAGTTGAAAGCAGACTGGCAAGCTGTTCCAGTAAAGTGCTGAGTGGTATGGTGGGTCCTAGACTCTCCTGAGAGGCTTGCTCATTTAACACTGACTGAGAGCTGTACTACCCTGGAAGGGTGGGCGTGTGATAGACCACTGAGCTCACCTCCTCCTAGACCGTGGGACCTAGGGAGCTATATGTCACCGTCTAGCCCAAGAATTGGGAGAAGGGACATTCTTAGGTATTAGACAGGAGGAGAGGAGAGAAGGAAGGTTGGGGAAAACTGAAGAATTAACTTGTAGGGGGTTGTAAGACTTCATTTTACAACCTGGAATAAATGCTGTCTTAGTGAGGGATTCTACTGCTGTGAAGAGACACCATGACCACAGCAACTCTTATAAAGGAAAACATTTAACTGAGGTGGCAGCTTACAGTTTCAGAGGTTCAGTCCATCAGCATCACAGCAGGGAGCATGATGGCATGCAGGCAGACATGGTGCTGGAGGAGTAACTGAGAGTCCTACATCTTGCAGGCAACAGGAAGTCAACTGACCCACTGGGTGGTGTCCTGAGTGAAAGGACCAAGCAGATGCCATAACAGGCTGCTCAGTCTTCTCTCAGAGATCAGGCCTCAATTTCAGTTTCCTGAGACTGAGCAAGCAGTCTCTGGGAGGGCAGTGAACAAAAGACATAGATAGTCCTTGCAGTAGCTCCCTTTCTGCACGTAAAGTTCAGCCAGATGTTTACTGTATGGGGCCCCTCACCAACTTAGAGTTACCACTGAGCCAGCCCCCACAATCAGTACGTGCTTGGCCAGCCAGCCCCCATGGCGGCTCAAGGATTCCTAAGTGCAGATAAGAACTTAGACCCCTTCTTCCCAGGTGGCTTTATCAGCTGTATTCAACCATCTGGCAGAGGCTAAGTGGTCATAAAACATCCCAAACTTCAAGGACCCCGGAGATGGGTTGTAAAACTCCTGACAGGGCAAACAGATAAGACCAAGTCCAGGCCCGGGAAAGACTGGACCAATCAAGGATGGACCCGTACTAACCCCCTCCCCTCTAAGAAATTTGATGGGTTTTGCCTATAAAAACTAACTTCCCCAAGAAAGGACAAGCTCCTCCCGGCCTCACTACTACAAGTGAGTGCTTTGATGAGCTTCCCTGACCATGGCTTGTAAACTCCATTTGAATAAACCTTGCTTTTGCATTCTGTACCTAAAGTCTCCAGTGGCTTCTTTGGGGACGTGATCTGGGCATAACAATGAGCATAGGAAACTTCAAAGCCCTTCCCCTAACATACATCCTCTAACAAGGCCACACCCATTCCAACAAAGCCACACCTCCTAATAGTGCCATTCCTTATGAGATTATGGGGGCCAATTACATTCAAACTACCACAAATACCAACATTCTTCCTTAAATTCAACTCCCTCCCCCCTTTTTAAAAAAAAAGATTTATTTATTATGCATACAGTGTTCTGTCTGCACGTATGCCTGCACACCAGAAAAGGGTACCAGATCTCATTACAGATGGTTGTGAACCACCATGTGGTTGCTGGGAATTGAACTCAGGACCTCTGGAGGAACAGCCAGTGCTCTTAACCGCTGAGCCATTTCTCCAGCCTCCTCAACTCCCCTTTTTACTGAAGTGTTGCAGAGCTACCTGCTACAAGACTGGGTGGACTTTGCTAAGACCCTTAATGTGCGCAAGGGGTCCTGGATGAGAGGCTCTTCCACCCCCCCTCCCCCCCCCCCCCGTGGGTGGGGTGGGGGCCTGATTCTGTCCCAAGACCTAGTTCTCACTCTGAGCGATGACTGTGGAAGGTGGCAGTTTCAAATGACTGGGAAGGGAATCCCTCCTATACATTAAATGTCCTCATGAACCTTTAAAATCACCCTGTCCCTTTCCATTTTAAAGGTCCCAAGCAAGGCATCATTAAATAAACCGAATTCTAGAAGACATATTAAAGCACTATGTGCTTGTGGCCTCTGCCCTTTGGCTGGCCACATTCAAACAGTGAGTCCCACAGGATCCTGTTCCAAGACGTCATTCTCAATTCTTGTTCTGACCCTTTCATTCAGGATTCCAAACAGAGCCACACTGAACTCACGCATTTTGGAAATGGCTGTTTGTTTTGCAATTCAGAAAGCCGCAGAATTTTCTAGAGCCGTCGCTTCCCCACGGCACAGTTATGTCTCAAAGCTCCATTACCTAATGCTGCTGTCGTTGTGGTACCCATTTCCGTCTCTTATAGCCCCTTTATTTTTAGAAAATGCATTTTTAGTCAATTGAACTTTTTCTACAAAAATAGAAATCTTCACACACTTGATTATTTCGTTTTCCCACTGGAAACAAAGCAATACAGGCAATCATTAATTATCGGCAGCCCCCTCGGAGGAGATGCATAAATCGCTTTCCATTAAAGACTAGCACTAAATACCCAGTAACAGCAGTAATAGTGTTTGTGATGGACTGTTCTAACCTAGTTCATTTCCCCACATCACATCTTGGGTTTCCTTAGCCTGCTGGAGAAAATCACCATGTGATCACGCAAATATTTTGAATTTTGAAAACTTGAATAAATTCATAATTTTAGGACTCTCTAGTATCAAAACTTACAGGGTCAGTGTGATGGCTCAGTGGGCAAAAGCAACTGCCTCAAAAGTCTGATGACCTGAGTTTGATCCTCAGAGCCCACTGCGGAAGGAAAGAACCAGCTCCTGTTGTCCTCTGACCGCCACACATGCTCTGTGGCATATGTGCCCTCCCTCCCTCCTCCTCCCTCCCTCCCTTCCTCCCTCCCTTCTCTCTCTCTCTCTCTCTCTCTCTCTCTCTCTCTCTCTCTCTCTCTCACACACACACACACACACACACACACACACACACACACCCCATAAAAATCAATCTAGCTGGGCGGTGATGGCGCACGCCTTTAATCCCAGCACTTGGGAGGCACAGCCAGGCGGATCTCTGTGAGTTCGAGGCCAGCCTGATCTACAGAACGAGTTGCAGGACAAGCAGAGCTACACAGAGAAACCCTGTCTCAAAAAAACAAAACAAAACAAAAAAACCCCACCAATCTAAAAAATCCTCACCTCATTATAAGTTGAACATAAATTCCTGTATGAATTAGGACTTTAAGTTAAAAACAACATTATTGCACTTGAGAGTCAAAAGTCTGACCCAGGAAGAGAGTCTTGACTTCTTCCTGAGTGTCGTCATCTGCCGGTTTCAGGGACGCCCCACACCGTATGGAGAAACTGCACTGGGTTCCTTGGAGTCTAGGGCGAATCCTCCGCGGCTGTCCTTGTCTGCATTTCCTGCTGGCACAGCACCGCTCTCAGAGTGTGCTCAGTTTTCATAAGGTCCCGTTTGAAAACAGGGGAGTTGTTCCAGGATGAACCCAGGTTCTTACGAGTTCCATATCCTGGGACCCTGTCTTGGGAGCACAGGCATGCCCCCGCTTCCCATTGGCCCAGCCCCCTGGGAGCCGGAAGCTTCTTCAGGTCATCGGGAGTGAGCCGACCTCCAGTCTATCTGGAAACAAATAGTATCTCCAGAGATTCCACTATCTCTTTTCTTTCTGCAACTTTATCAAAAGGGCTCATTAAATTGAACATTTTTGGATGGTTTTCTACATACATATAGATCAGGTTATCGGCAAATAAAGTTGCTTTTTTTGTTGTTCCTTATTTGGATAGAAAAAAATATTTTAACGAATTTGATTTCTTCTTTTTTCTCTTTCTTTTTTAAACCCACTACCAAGGAAAACAGCATCCATATTGCACCCTATGAAGATCTGAATGTTGGGATTTTGTGATTTGTTTTGGCTCTTTTTTTTAATAGATCAAAGAGAGAATGTAGAAAAATCTATTTATTTCCTTTTTAGTTTTGCTGTATGCATTCTTTCCCTGGTGCAGCATTGTGTGTGTAAAATTGTATATTGTAACAGTTCCTTTTTTATGATGCCTTGGTAAAATACCGGGATAAACGCAAGTGAAGGGAGAGACGGTTTGAGACTGAGTGCGACCCTTCTTCTTGTTGACTCCAAAATGGACCCTAGGCGATGCCCGGGCCGGTAGCCCTCACTCATGCAGCCGCTGTCAACCTCACGCCGGTGTGTCTCTCCCTAATGTGCGCTATTGCTTCTCTTTGAATGAAATTACTTGCTATTTTATAAATTCCTGTGAACCCTTTTTTCGGTTGTTTGGCTAAGAGGCCAAGAACCTGGAGGCGCCTGGCCCTGACCTTGTACAGCAGATCCATCCTCTGACATAAGTAGTTATTGATCGCTCTGGAAAGCTGGGAAGGAAGCGTAAGGAAATGTAAATAATATCGCCCCACATTAAGTTACCCCTCAAAATCGCCTTCCGTCTACCCACGTGGAAACACACATTACAATACAAAACTAGGGTCGTATTTTTTTCTTAACCACACACTGCCACATACTGTGAATGTCCTTTCATGTTGGTACACGACTACACCATGGCTTCCATTTGTAAATTATGTATTATTCATTACAAAGTAAAAAATTCCCGTTACTAAACATTTCAGAAAATGAGGAGTGTATGTATCCTCATACCAACATGTCCTTTTCAATACTGCATTGTATTTTATTATGTAGAAATCATCCATAATTTATTTATTTATTTTTTACTTATTTTTTATTTTCTGGAGCTGAGGACTGAACCCAGGGCCTTGCGCTTGCTAGGCAAGTGCTCTACCACTGAGCTAAATCCCCAACCCCCATCCATAATTTATTCAACTAGTTCTTTGTTAACATTTAGCCCCTGGTTGCTTATTTTTTGTTTTTTATAAGTAATGTTTGTTGAAAATTTTGCGTAGAGATATTTATGCATTTCTATGATTATTTCCTCATTAATGATATTTTGACACCTGATGATTATAATGGTAATGTGCATTTATTATAAAACATTTTTTTTGAAAGAATAAACTCATCTTTGTCTGAGGCAATTGAAACCTATTGATGCCTAACTAAAAACACTGGTAGAAAAAATAATTTTTTTAAAAAAGAGGAGGGCTGGAGAGACGACTCAGTGGTTAAGAGCACTGTCTGCTCTTCCGGAGGACCCGGGTTTGAGTGTCTGCATTCACATGACAGCTCCCAACTGACTGTAACTCCAGGGAATCCAGTGTCCTCCTCTGACTTCTCAGGCACAAACCATGCAAGTGACGCATAAACATACATACAGGCAAAACCACCGGAACCCATAAAATAAAACTTAAAAGAAGAGGGAAATTTTTATGTGAAATAGAGATGAGTTCAGTGCTACTAAACGAGCATGGAAAGAGGGGCCTACACTATTTGATATGAATCTGAAAAATATTGAAAATTATACGCAACAATGGCTACAACTAGCAACCATAGACCAAAGCTCAGCTCTGAAGACCAGCCCAAAGTCCAGCTTCAAATATCAGTAACCAGACTTTAGCAGCACATTAACAGACTCATAGCATTAACAGTTAGGGCTTAGTGCAGGATTGCAAGGATTTCCCACAATCAGGACACCTATGATTATGAGGAGAAAATTCTTTTCTTTTCCATAGGAACTAAGAGAACATTTGAAAAAAGCTGATATTCATTGATGGAAGATGGAGTCAGCCAGCAACAGACGAACACTTTCATTCATGCATTTATTTCAGCCTAAAGCTCAGCAATGAACATAATGGAGATATAATACATGTTTCCATTGAAGACAGAAGCAAGGAGAAGATGACTAGTAACAGTTAGTGCCCCTTAACAGTAGGCTGTATGTGCTACCAATTCAGTTAGCTAGAGGAAATTAGACATTAAATAGAGGTAATACGATTATTATTTGCAGATGTTACATCTAAACATTTTAAAGAGTCATCTGAAAAATCATGTTACACAATATAGGAAGCAATTTTGTTCGATGAAAAATAAACAAGGAGACATAAATATTCTTTTAGAGAATTAGAAGATACAATGGAGGAACTTAGACAAAGTATATTTAATTTAAAAGAAATTTGGATGTTCTAGAACATTTTTTAAACATTCATGAGAGCTAGAAGATCAAGTGTGGATGTTCTGTGTGTTTGGTGGTGTGAGGGTAATGAGGGTAATAGACTGACATGCATAGAGATACTGTCCTTTCCACATCCAACCAGGAAACCCAGATTGTCCTTCTCACATCCAACCAGGAAACCCAGACCTACAGCACTGGGCAGCCTTAGCCAGTTCTGTGCTTGACTAGAAAGCTTCAACGTGACATTCATGTCAACGCTAGTTTAATGTGATCTCAGTGAAGACACTGCAGAGCATCTTTGAGACCAAGTACAGTGCCTCTCACCTTAAAGTGAAGGAGAAACAGACAGGAAGAGACATGAAAACCGTGAAAAAGTAGTGGGAAGTAGCCCAGGTATTAAACCTATAATGGGGGCTGCAAGATGCCTAAGCAGTAATAGCACTTGCCACCAATATGGTGGAAGGGGAGAACGGACTCATGCAAGTTGTCCACTGACTTCCACATATGTGCTGTGGCATGTGGGACCTCCACTCCAATAAAGATTATAAACCTATTATAAAGCCATGATGATTTACTTGCATAGCATTGGCTTATGAGATGCAACTCAGTGGAGTGGAGTATAAAATTCTCAGACAGAACTATGCCACGTGGTAGAATCTATTTGCTGTTGTTCTGGTGTATGATAAAGGTGCATTTCAAATCAGAGCAGAGGAGGTGGTCTTTCAGTTAATGGTACTGGGACAATATGAGTGAGTTTCTGGAATTCAAGTTGCCTGCATATCTCATACTTCGTACCAAAATAAGTTTCCGATGGATCAAAGCCTTACATATATGAAATAAAGAGAAGTAAAAGAAGGCACAGCCGTCTTTTTGTGTTGGAATGGAGAAGGGACGCTAAGTGTAATGGGGAACCCAGAAGGCTTAAAACCAACCTTTGAGAAAATGAACTGCATGAAAGCAAAACGTTCATTATTACAAGATCACCATAAACAAATTCAAACCCCAAACCGAAAGTGTGCCATTCTTACTCACAAAGGTTTGATTTTTCTCTCCCAAGGGAGCCTCTATGAAACAATACCAGAGGTGAGGGTGTAGCCCGTGGAGTACTGGGCTAGCATTCAAGAGGTCCTGGACTTGACTCACAGTACTGCAAAAGCAATAGGAAAAATGGCAGCCGAAAGAAAAAGGTGTGACCTGCAGGGGGAAAAGCACAAAGGCTCCTAAACACACAAGAAGACGCTCACTTCCCCACACAGGAGACAAGACAGAAAGTGATAGAGAAGGGACATTTCATATGTCAGTCTGGCAGCTCTCACGTTTGCTACCCCGGGGTGTCGGTGAAAGTCAGGGAAACAGAAGCATACTGCAGAGAGTCAAAACTGGCACACGGACTGGAAAGGGCGATTTGCCAATGTCCATCAGCATTACAGATGTGAGGGTCTTTTCACTCAGTAATCCATTTCTAGGAATTTAGCCAACAAACAACTCTCGCGTATGCAAGTGGCATTTCTTTTATGACAAAGTCGTTCATCATAGACTCATTTACAATTATGAAAATTTGGAAGCAATCTAAATGTTTAGCAGTAGAAGTCTGGATAACAAACTGCGGTGGTACCTTCATATAATGGAAAGCTATCATGAAGTTTTTTTTCTTAAAGCAATGTTTAAGTTGGGCTATTTTTTCAGCTAGAGCACGGAGAGTTGAATAATCATTTGTATGAAAAAGAAGGGAATTATGTTTATTTTTATTTGTTTATGGATCAACTATTTCTTTTAAAATGATTTGTTTTACTATTTTTAAATATGTGTCTGTGCATGGGTATGTGCACACGAGTGCAGGTGCCTGCAGAGGTCAGAAGAGGATGTCAGATCCTGGAAGCTAGAATTACAGTGGTTGTGAGCCACCCACCTAACATGGATGCTAGGAACCAAGCTCAGGTCCTCTGGAAGAGCATCACTGTTAACCTCTTTGCCATCTCCACGTCCCAGAATCAAATATTTTTGAATGGATACCCAAGTGTCTTGGGTTGCAATGAAAGTTCCACAGATGAGGGTGACTTAGATAACAGAAATTTATTGTCTCACCTACTTTGGTTTCTCTTGCTGTGATAAAACACTGACCAATAGCGACTTGGGGGAGTTTACAGCTTCCAGTCCTTCAAGGCGGGAGCTCAGGGTAGGAGCTGAAGCAGAAGCTGTGGAGGAATGCTCCTGACCAGCTTGCTCTCCATGGCTTACTCAGCTTGCTTTTTTATATAACCCAGGACCACCTGTGCAGGCGTGACGCTGACTGCAGTGGCCTGGGCCCTCCTACGTCAGCCATCAATCAAGAAAATGCTCCCCAGAAATGCTCACAGGCCACTCTTACAGAGACAATTCCCCAGTTGAGAGTCTGTCTTCTCGGGTGACTCTAGTTCATTTTAAGTTGGCAAAAACTAAACAGCACAATTGACCCCTTGTCAACTTGACACAAACACATCACTGTTAAACCATAACCTATCCTGTCTTGCTTATCCCCCAAGATACCAGGTTAATATCACAAAATAAAACATAGCATAACTTTAAAAGTTGCACACTGTAACAGTGTCACATAAAAGAGACAGGCTTCTGGAATTATTTAGCCAAGAGTGAGCCCAGTCCCCCTAACCAAGGGTCGTCATTTCCATTAATTAATTAATTAATTCATTCATTTGTTTGTTTGTTTGTTTGTTTTTTGAGACAGGGTTTCTTTGTGTAGCTTTGCGCCTTTCCTGGAACTTATTCTGTAGCCCAGGCTGGCCTCGAACTCACAGAGATCCGCCTGCCTCTGCCTCCCGAGTGCTGGGATTAAAGGCATGCTCCACCACTGCCCAGCTTATCATTTCCATCTATTGAACAACAGATTAACTATGGTACAAGAAAGGAATGAAAAACTTTGTCTTAATCAATATTTTGCATGAGTTTTATGAGAGAAGATGATTTTCTGACCTCACCGACCAAGAGCTGCAGGCAGACCCATAAACAGACATTATCAGCCTACATGCACATGATGCTCTCATCATCTTCTGTGGGTCATCGCTGTCTAAATGTTCCTGCTTTCAACCGTGCTCGTAGATCTAGTTACTAAATCTCACATAAATACACTGTTATGAGTCAAGGGCATGGGGGGGGTGGTTGTGAGAGAGAAATAGGAAGCATAGTTTAAGATTAAAGCTGTGAGTTCAGCTTAGCTTGCCAAAGTTGATTACAGGAGGAGCATAGCAGAATAAGATGGATTGCACTGTTGTTCTTAAAGATAAGTTCAATTTAAATAAGCAGAGTACAGTATGGTGACGTGGTGGAGGAGAAGATGCAGAAGTGATGGAGTCCCTGGAACAGGGTCAGAAGGGGAGTGGGATGGAGGCTAAAACAAAACTTACCCCTGGAATTTGCCCTCTAGCCAGGCTCTCTACGATCATGCAGCCCGGGAAACTGCCGTAGATTGTCTGGGTTTGGGGGTGGATGGGGCAGGGGGCGGAGAGGCACAGCATGAGAGAATTTCGCCAAGGCGTGCAAGATGGAACATCATCTGCCATTCCTCTCCATCATGCCGAATCCCTGTGTGGCTTTGTTGGTGACTTCCTATGCATGACTGGGTAGTATATGTCCAGTATACTGGAAACCAGCCTTATGGCAATTCATCATCTGTAAACGGAGGCTTTTCTGTCCCACCTGGTCCCGCAGCTGCTTTTAAAATAATCACTCAGAGGCTTAATATTAATTACAAACTGTTTGGCCTATTGCTCAGGCTTATTACTAACTAGCTCTTACAACTTAAATTAACCCATTTGCATTCATCTGTGTTTTGCTACATGTCTTGTGGCTTTACTTGTGTTCTAATACATTTTGCTCCTCCGGTGGCTGGCTGGTGTCTCTCAGGAATTTGGGGCGAGCGCTGTGTGTGAGGATGAGTGAGGAGACCGGGTGGCCAGAGAGGTAGTGATGAAGAATGTGATGAGTCAGAACTAGACGTCACCCTTCTTCATTTCCAGTTTGATTTCCGCCTAACCTTATACTTCCTGGCTGTTGGCCAAAACAGCTTTTTACCAACCGACGAGAGCAACACATACTCACAGCATACAGGAAGACATCCCACAACAATCGTCTTTTTTATTAGCATGGCTCTGGGTCACCTTTGTCTATCCATTAACTTAACCACTGTCCTGGCTCTGTCTTCTTTCTACTGTGGTGGTCTCTTGTAGGGAAGTAGACTTGATTCTAAGGTGAGGCTTCGAGGAGGGTCTGGACCTGGAGGCCCCTGGGCTACAGGACATCAGAATAGTTTCCTGCCAAGGGTTCAAAGTTACCCAATTTAGTGATTCTTTATACAGAGACAAAGCCACACACACAAACACTCTGAAAGCTGAGGCGTCAGGCAAGACTCTTAGTCTCCTGCTTTTCCTACCTGCTTCCTCCCACATCTCTCCAGTCACTGACTAACCTATCTGTGTTCTCTGTTGGTGTCAATATGCATTTTTTGGTGGTTCTAAGGGGAAGCACACTGGTAGTAGACTCTTCCTTAGGAAGTCTGACCCTTGCCAGGTCATAAGTGAAGTTTGAGCTAGTCTCTTCCCTTCTTCCATCCAAGTGTGGAAAAACTGCTATTCTAAGGAAGTTGCTTAAGTTTTGTATTACTTTGTATACATAGATTTGTGCCCATTTATTCATCTAACACACATTTATTGAGCACCTACTACGTGTCAAAGTGGTTCCTGTCATGGAGCTTGTTTCTTATAGGAGTGAGATCAGGCTCTACAGGTTGTATTATGTGTGTAGTCAGGTTGAAGAAAAATAAAAAAGAGTAGCCTGAAAGGAGGCTGGACAGTAATGATGACGGGTATTATAGGAGCAGAGGCAACATCTAAACAGTGGAGTGATTGGAGAGCCAAGAAGTCTCAGGTAGAAGGAATGGTGAGTGTAAAAGTCCGGAGTTAGGGGTGAGTGCTGTGTGTGAGGATGAGTGAGGAGGCCAGGTGGCCAGAGAGGTAGTGATGAAGAGTGTGATGAGTCAGAGAAGCATTGTGGGGGGGTGGAGGGAGGGAGGAGCGATTCTAAGAGCCAGAGGTCAGGGTGGGGAACTGATCAAACAGTATCGCCTGGGTGTGACAAGACCATTTACCCAACAACTCACACCGACTGTGGTTCCCTGTACAAGACCTATATAAGAACAAGCCAGTTAATAGTTCAGCACAGCGGGAAGGAGTTCATCAGTTCTTTTTCTTTTGAAATTGTGTCTGTAACTAGGTGTGTGCACCTAAGTGCAGGTGCCTGTGGAGGCCAGAAGAGGGCGACCAATTCCTGGAGCTGAAGTTACTGGGGGTTATCAGTGGTAGGGGCTCCGAGCAAGTGCTCTAAATGCTGGGCTGTCTCTCCAGGCTCTCAAGTTCTATTTTAAAGGTTGAGCAACAAGAATGTTCTTTGGGGGAAAAACAAGGTTATGGAGTGTGAATTAAAAACCAAGTTGGCCTGCAGTCCTAACACTGAGGGCCATTGTTGGGGGCTGAGGGGTGGGCAGGGCAGGCAGAGGTAGGAAGCTCCTGAGTTGGGTGAGGACAGCTTGGCTACCGGGAGTGGAGTCAAGAAATAAATGTGCACTTAACACCCACTATACAGTGGATTCTTAAGCATTAAAGTTTAGGAAGCAAGGGCGTGTCCTGCGGAGGATGGGTGCTCTTGAAGTCTCGAGGCTAAGCCAGGGGCTTTGCTTTTATGAAACTTCTCTAGATATGCTAACGCTTCCCTGGATCATGGGGATGTGGGAGCTGCGTGGAGGGTGTGGGGAACCATCTGGCAGAGGTTGAAGGCACGTGCAACGGAGCAGCAGAGTATGCCCCGAGCCGCCATCCCAAGACGTGTGGGCTGCTGGGAAGGCAGGCAGGAGGTCACCCCGGCAGGGGCACCCGGGGGTGGGGCAGGCAGGGCGGGCGCAGCGCGGTGCGGCAGGCGCTCGCAGCCCAGGGTGTCCGATCCGCGACAGGAACATGGAGTCCTGCAACGTGGAACTAATTTTTGACCACGTGGGGCACTTTGGGAGGTAGGGAGGCAGAGAAGGACATGGGGCCAGAATGCTGGGGGCGCAGGGGCATCTCTTCTGTCTGTTGAGATGGGGTTCTACAGCTTCTCCACGCCCTCTTTGTCCCGTGCATGCAGAGGCCTGGCCCACAGCCCCATGACCTGACTTGTCCTCTTGGCTTCTGGCCCCAGGAGGCTCTGGAGTCCATTTGGACTTGGTGGGTGCAGGCAGTAGTCACGCCCCTACAGGGAAATTGGGACTTGGGTTGCTCTCTAGATCATCGAATGGAAAAAGAAGACCACGATTGGGAGGCACAGTCACAGGTGTAGACAAACTGCCAGCCCCACCGGTGTCCAGGATGACTACCTATTTCTGCTCCAGAAGGCTCTCCCTCTAGCCCGGGACGGTTCTCTGGGCTGGTTGTCATATAAGACACCCAACTTGTGCCAGGTACTCTGTGTAGGGAGCTTACTACAGCTCTTGAGTTGATGCTCACTGCACAAGAGGGCTTGGAATCTTTGTTTGAATGGCTGGGAAATGGAGGGGGTAGGGTCAAAGACCCACAGCAGAGTGACAGAGAGGACAGGATCAACTCCCATGTATGAACTTATATAAAGGGCCTGGATGTTTCACTTACCACGTGCTCGCTCATCTGTAAAGTGGATGTTTAAAAATAAAGGCAGAAATATTTATTATGGTCAGGAGTGGCACACACAGGTCGTTCCAGTTTGGGGGAGGTGACAGGACAGGAATTGACTGAAGATCCAGGCCAGCCTGGGCTACATAGGAAGACACTGTTTTAAAAAGAAACGACAAAAAGCAAAGGTTACTGTGGGGTTTCTTGGACACTCTGGTCCTCACAGAAGTTCTACAAGATAGGACGGATGTAGTCATGCCTTATTCCCTTGTATGTAGGAGCTGACTAATCATGTAGTAGTCCGTGTGTGGTTAAGGGCCTAGGTTAGAAATCACTCAATAGCCAGGTGCCGGGTCTCCTGCCTGTAACCCCAGGGAGACCGATGCAGGAGACTGCTGTGTTTGAGGCCAGCCTGGCCTCCCCAGCAAGTTCTAGACTACAGAGGGAGAGTCTGTTCCGACTGGAATCTGTACCACTGGGTCACTCAGGGACCATGCATGGGCAGTGCTGCTGTCCCCAGCAACTCCCTCCCCTCACCCCCACCCCTGCAGCTGTTCCCATTGTCCTCAGGGTCAGACACTGCTCCCTGGGTGTGAGAAGGGGGTCAAAGCGTTTGTAGACATGGCTTGTAGTTGGCCACGGTGATGTCTGTAAAAGTCTTACTCTCTAGTAAGTTCTCAGGAAGTCCTGGCTTGCTCTAGTTCCCCGTGACAGATGGTGAGCAGGGCTGACTTGGGGATCAGCTTGCAGTAGGGAAAACGGTCCAATGTCTGTATCAGAAAGTGAGGTCAGTGTGCCTGTTAGATGCCATCCCATGCTTTTGCCATTGGTTCTCATTGCTCTTTTTGTGTATGTGTGGTATGGATATGTATGTGTCTGTGTGTGTATACGTATGTGCAAGTGGAGGAAATTCCAGAACCACTGGCAGATGTAATCAACTTCCCTCCCAGGACATAGTTACCACACTATGTGGCAAGCCCTGATTGCCCCTCTTGTCTCAGTGGGTGTTGCTAGGGACAGGAAGCGCGTCTGTGCAAATCACCCTTGAGATAATCATGGAGTATGAGGTCTCGGGTGGAGCCACTCCATAGGATGAGACTGGTTGGGTACAATCCCAAAGGCTTCAGATAAACAGCATATCTAGTTTGCTCTTCTATTGCTATGATAAAATTATTGACCAAAACCAGCCCGGGGAGGAACTGCTTTATTAGGCTTAAATGTCTTGCTTGGGTCATAGTCCACTGAGGGAAGCCAAGAACTCAAGGCAGGCACCTGGAGGCGGGAGCTGATGCAGAGGCCATGGAGGGGTGTTGCTCACTGGCTTGCTCCTCATGGCTTGTTCAGCCTGTTTTCTTATATACCCCAGGACCACCTGCCCAAGGATGGCACTGCCCACAGTGAGCTGGGCCCCCCAAAGCAAGAAAACCCACCACAGACATGCCTACAGGCGAATCGGATGGAAGCATTTTCTCCATTGAAATTTCCTCTTTCCAAATGACTCTGTGTCAAGTTGAAAAACAAATACTAATGGGTACACCACGGCTCTCTTTAAATTTCACACCCAGATTCTGCATCTCCCAGGTGTCAGTGTGTGCTGCTTGTAACTTTAACCAGTCGCTTGCTGAGAAACAGTCAAGCTCTCAATGTTCTGCAGTTAGAGACAGAATGAAGAAACTTAAGTTTGGGACCGTGGATGTTGACTTTTGGTCACAGCGAGAGCAGGTTTTATTACCTTCAAGGGTAAATGGCGACACCCGGTGCTCTAATCGAATGTTGAAAAGTAAAGATACACTCACGCATGGCTTAGAAAAATTAGTACATAAGAAGTTTTCTTAAGTTAAATTGGCTTTCCAATCTTCTCCATGACTTATTTGCCAAGTAAAGGTCATTTGGTCAATAAACTTGAACTAGCTTGCAAACTTGTATGTTGGAATGACTTAATGAGAGGAGGGTGGAATTAAAATTTAGTGCATGTACTTGAAAAAAATGTATATATTTACACACACATAAGAGAGAAGCACCTATAATCATTTTTGCATTTACCCATCTATATGTGTGTAAGTGTATTAAGGTTAAGCAGATGGAGTCCCTCCATACTTACTTATGGCCTTCTCCCATCCATAGGCCAGATGTAACAACCAGTCCTCTCTTCTCTTTACAGGTTCCAGATAGTCCTGTATCTCATTTGTGTCTGTCAGAACATCTCCTGTGGCATCCACTACTTGTCTTCTGTGTTCACGTCAATTATCCCCGAGGACACCTGCAAGCCCCCACGCAAAGTTTGCAAGGCTGTTTCCCACATCTTACCTGCTTGGAGGTTGGAGGACATACTGGCCCTGAGGTCCCCAGATCAGAAAGACCGTGTTACAGCAGAGCTGCAGGATGGGGAGATCTGGGAGCTCACAGATGTAGCAGCACCTGGAGGGAGAACACGTTGCATTTGGGCTATGAGTGCAGTGACTATAATCTCGACATTGCTCTGATGGCTATGTACGTGACCAAATTAAATGGAGAAGTTCTGTGGTGAGATGCCTGAACCTGGTCTGCGACCAGAAATGGTATGCAAACATGATCCAGCCCTTGTTTATATTCGGCATGCTGCTGGGAGCAATTACTTTTGGCTACCTTTCTGACAGGTAAAAATGAAATATTTAGCACTGTTGCATGGTGTAGGGTTCAGTTTTCTTTCTGGGTTTCCTGGTGGGACAGAGCATCATGTCCAAAGCTCCTGTTATTTTCATACTTCTTATCTAAAGTGTACCCTCTTGCTGGTCCGGCACTGAGGCGTGCAGAGTAACACGGTGGTAAGATGACTGACAAGCAGCTTGCCTGGGCTTCGACGCTGTGTGTACTGCCTATCAGCTGCGCTTGCTGGGAAAACTGACTCGCTCACCTGTTTCTGAATCCTACTTTATAAGCTGAGCTCCCAAAAAATCATTCACCCTGAAGCCTTCTTGAAAAGAGAAATGCAGAAGAAACTACTCCAGACATATAGCCACTTGATGGATAATGGTTATTTCTTTGTTTATTTTTCCTTTGAACAGACTTGATTTTAAAGAGAGGTAGCCTGGCCTTAGGCCATAATATCTATAAATATGAAAATCTGCTTCGCTGGTTTGTGGAAGTCTCTTTGTGCTGCTGTAGCAAGAATGCCACATATTGGTAATTTATTAACAATAGGGATTTATTTCTCACTCCTGGGGACTGGGATGTCTGAGACAAAGGCGTCAGAAGGACTTATGGCTGGTGAAGATCTGCTCTCTGCTTCCAAGATGGTGTCTTGTTGCTTCAGCCTCCAGAGATTAATATGAGTCCTCACACAGAAGAGGGGATGGGATGGGAGGGCTGGAGAATTACCCTGTCAACCTTGAGCCCTTTTATAAGGGTCTAATTCCATTCAGGAGGAAGGAGTCCTTGTGAAATGATCATCTTGGGCATTTGGGGGATTGTATTTCAACATTAATTTTGGAGGGCATACCATCATACAAATCACAGAACAGCCATATTTTTAAGCATTCACACTAAAACAAATGTAGAATCTAAAATAAGGCAAACTTCGTCTTGGAGATACAGACTCCTCTTTTAAGTGCCTCTGCTACAACAGAGATGGATGTGTTCGGTCTTCACAGTTGTGAGTTTTACAAGTGTTTTGGGCATTGGGGACTTAAAGACAACAGCTTAGGTCAGAAAGCCTTGCCTCTAGGGGATAGCAACCTAAGACAGCTGGGAAATATGTCTGAAGAGAATAGCAGGACTTTGTCGTGGCTGGGGCCATTCCTGTTATTGTGAACACTCGTAGGTGCTGAGCATTGCTGTTTTCATCTGGCAGATGGGTGCACAAATTATCATCTAGGCATTTTCGGTTGAAATGTGCTCAGTGCTCGAGGCTGAAACTAAACATATTTCAAGCAGATGCAATCTGTGCACTGAGTAAATGTGCTGAGATACCTTTGCTCCATAGAACGGATGCTGAAAAACCCATATCAGGAATGAAAGATGAGAACTCAAAGCAAACTGAGTTCTTTCCTCTGTGTCTGGCAGATTCAAGGCAGGTTTTCTTTCTTTCTTTTTCTTTCTTTCTTTCTTTCTTTCTTTCTTTCTTTCTTTCTTTCTTTCTTTCTTTCTTTCTTTCTTCCTTCCTTCCTTCCTTCCTTCCTTCCTTCCTTCCTTCCTTCCTTCCTTCCTTCCTTCCTTCCTTCCTTTCTTTCTTTCTTTCTTTCTTTTTTTTGACAAGGTTTCTCTGTGTAGCTTTGGAGCCTGTCCTGGAACTCACTCTGTAGCTCAGGCTGGCCTCTAACTCACAGAGATCTGCCTGTCTCTACCTCCTGAGTGCTGGGATTAAAGGCGTGTGCCACCACCTCCCGGCTCAAGGCAGGTTTGAATAGCAGAAGAGAAGGATGGCTAAAGGAACCGACCAGATACAGGAGTAGGGCTGGCACTGGGTACTTTCTATAGAGGTGGGTGGTGTAGTGGCGTGAGGTGAAAAAGACCAGTTGGAAGCCATGATGTAAACAATGGAGGGTGGAGGGAGAGCAGGAAAAGTGGACAGGGAAGGACGAAGGCTTATCTGGGAGGCATTCTGAAACAATATAGTGATGACTATGCAGGGAGCAGGGAAGGCTGGAGTGTGTGTGTGTGTGTGTGTGTGTGTGTGTGTGTGTGTGTGTGTGCACATGTGCTAAGGTTTAGAAGCCTGGGTAGCAGGTGATGTTGCCAGAAGGTACCTAGGAGAGAGAGAAGGGCATGCATGGGTCCTTCAGCAGCTCGCACTATCTCTGGATTCTGGAAAAGATGGGGACGGGATATTCAAAATTAATACCACCTGTAATCATGATGAAAGACTGTAGCCCTACAGGGTGGTAGAGTGCAGAGGGGTGACTAGGACCGGAAGACACGAAGACAGGTAACAAGCCAGTGGTGCGGTCCGTCTGTTACATGACAAAGTAAATGCAAGATGGCTGATAGACGCCATGGGTTCAAGAGAAGGTTATCGTTTAGGATGAAGAGATCAAACTGTAAGGAAGGAGCTAGAAAAGACGGAAAAGAAGATCCAGGTAGATTAGGAGGAGGTGGGAAGGTGCTGGCTGGGCAGGCAAGTGGGCAGGACAGGAAGCCAAGGGTCATTCAGAGGTGGCTGCTCTCCTGCAGAGAGTGAAGACATGGGCGGCATGGCAGACGAGCTCATCGGCAACAGTTAAAAAAATAGTTTCTGGTGCTGTTCAGGTCTCAGATGGCACTGGGAAGCACTCCGCTCATGAATTCAGCCAGCAGTCCCTACTGATGTGTGCGGAAGCTGAGGAGCCTAAGGAAAGCTGTGCAGGATGATTTGTGTCAATTCATACAAGCTAGAGTCATCTGAAAGGAGGGAACCTCACCTGAGAAAACACCTCCATAAGATCCGGCTGCAGGGCGTTTTCTTAGTGATTGATGAAGGAGGGCCCAGCCCATTGTGGGCGGTGCTATCCCAGGGCTGGTGGTCCTGGGTGCTATGAGAAAGGAGACTGAGCAAGCCATGGTGAGCAAGTCAGTAAGCAGCACCCCTCCATGGCCTCTGCATCAGCTCCTGCCTCCAGGTTCCTGCCCTGCTTGAGTTCCTGTCCTGTGATGATGAACTGTGATGTGAAAGTGTAAGCCAAATAAACCCTTTCCTCCCCAGCTTGCTTTCTGGTCATGGTGTTTCATTACAACTATAGAAACCCCAACTAAGAGACGTTGGTACCAAGATTGTAGGGTATTGCTGTGACAGACCTGACCGTGTTTTTGGGAGGACTGTGGAAGGACTTTGGAACTTTAGGTTAGAAAAGCCTTTGAGTGTTTAATGCTTGGTGAGCTGTTCTGTGGGAGCTTGGAAGATAAGAATGTTGAGGATGGAGGCCTGCTTTGTGAAGTTCCAGAGGGAAGTTTAAAGACTCTACTGGGCCCTTTTGTTATTTTGAATTAAGATTCTGTGGTGCTGGGGGCTGGAGAGATGGCTCAGAGGTTAAGAGCACTGACTGTTCTTTCAGAGGTCCTGAGTTCAATTCCCAGCAACCACATGGTGGCTCACAACCACCTGTAATGAGATCTGGTGCCCTCTTCTGGCCCGCAGTCATACATGCTATATACATAATAAATAAATAAATCTTTAAAAAAAAAAAAAGATTCTGTGGTGCTGGTTAGCTGGGGCTGAAGAATCAGCTGTGATTAACAAGATCCCAGAACCACTAAAGCAAAACTTTACTTTTCTGGGATACTCGATGCTGGTCAGCTGGAGCTGAGAATTTAGTGGTGATTAAGAAGAGACCAGCTTCCTTGCTCGGCAGTGGTGGCACATGCCTTTAATCCCAGCACTTGGGAGGCAGAGGCAGGTGGATCTCTGAGTTTGAGGCCAGCCTACTCTACAGAGCAAATTCCAGGACAGCCAGGCATACACAGAGAAAACCTGTTTTGAAATACGGGGGGGGGGGAGAGAGAGAGAGAGAGAGAGAGAGAGAGAGATGAAATCTTCTGGGAAGTGTTTCCTGAGAGTCAGTGCATTCCAGAGGTGGCCAAGGTTGTACCTTGTGCTGGACTTGGTCATGTGTAAGAGTCACCCAGTTGGTACTGGTTTTGAAGGCATGAAGGGGTCATGGAGAGCCCCTGAGGCTTGACACTGTGAGAGGCCAGGAGAGACCACTGGTAAATGTGAAGCCTCAGTGGCAGTTGAAGGCCCTGGACTGAAGGGGTCATGAGGGTTGGCGCCATGAGGAGAACCTAGGAGAGGTTATTGGTGAAAGTGCAGCCCAGTTGCAGCAGAAGACACTAGCATTTTGGAGATGCCAGTACCATGGATGACCACCAAGAACAGCAGCATCAGGGAGTGGAGCCAGCTGGAGCCTAGAAGACAAGCTGTGTGTGCTGCAGAGGGTGGAGCTGGAGAAGAGACTCAAGTCCTTGGAGGAGCCCAGAAGATCGTGAGTGGATCTCAGATAATTGATATTTGAGTTATTTATATTGTTGGAATTTGGTTTTGCTTTGATTTGATTATGACTGTGCTCTGGATCTTCCCTCCTGAAGTATTGACTTTTGATTTTACAGGAGCCCACAGCTGAGAGACTTTGAATTTTAAAAGACTTTGGATTTTAAAGAGACTGGATTGTTAAAGACTGTGAGACTTTTAAAATTTGGAATATTTTTATATTGTGATGTTCATACTAATGTGAGATCTTGGGGATAAACAAGAAAGGAAAGGTTGTGGCTTAACGGTGATGTGTTTGTGTGTCAAGTTGACAAGGGGGTCAGTTGTCCTGGTTAGTTTTATGTCAGCTTGACACAAGCTAGAGTTATTTGAAGGGAAGGAACCTCAACTAAGAAAATGCCTTCATAATATCGATCCGCTGTAGGATTTTCTTAATTAGTAAGGCCCGAACCCATTGTGGGTGGTGCCATCCCTGGGCTAGTGGTCCTGTGTGCTATAAGAAAGCAGACTGAGTACACCATGGGGAATAAGCCAGTAAGCAGCACCCCTCCATGGCTTCTGCATCAGCTTCGGATTCTGGGTTCCTACCCTGTTTGAGTTCCTGTTCTGACTGAACTATGATATGGAAGTGTAAGTAGAATAAACCCTTTCCTCCCCAATTTGCTTTTAGTTATGATGTTTCATCACACCAATAGGATCCTTAACTAACGCAAAGGCCATGGTCATGACAGTTTCCTGTGTAATTGTATTTCATTTGTTGTCCCAAGTAAACTTACTGACCAGAATACGTGCATCCATATTTATATCTATCTCCTTCAAACTGTTTGCCAAGGATCACACACAGGCAAAAGTATATTTTCAAATCACATATCTGCCAAGAATTTTGTATCCAAAATATACATAATTCTCTTCTTGTGGAGTGGGTTTGAGAAAGCATCTCTGTTCATATCCCTGACTGTCCTGGAACTCATTATGTAGACTGGGCTGGCCTCAAATTCACAGAGATCCATAAGCCTTTGCCTTCTGAGTGCTGGGACTAAAGGTGTGTACCACCACACTTGCAAAATATACATAACTCTTAAAATTCAACATTAAAAAATAATTTAAAACCATACAAGAGGTTCAGGATCAATATTTCACTAAGAATAAGTACAGATGGCCAATAGACACTTGAAAAAGTTCTCAACATCATGAATCATTAGCAAAATGTAACAGGGCCGAGGTGGCATATTGGTTCATTCTCACTGGGATGGCTACAGGTAACCCACAGGCACTGGTGAGAATCTGGAGGAACGGTGACTCCCACTGCTGGTGAGGTGGTAAAACCAGGGCAGCCATCTTGGAAAATAGTTTGGCAGTTCTACAAAAAGTCAAACAGAGTGAATAAACCCAAGAGAGTTGAAAACAAGTTCTCAAAAAATATTGTTCAGGAATGCTCAGAGCAACATTAAAAGAACCAAGTGTGTGCTCACCAAGGAATAGAAAACCTGAGGGAATATTACTCAGCTATAAGAAAGAAATGAAGTACCGAGCCACACTGTGACAGGTGAATCATGAGAACACGATGCCAGTTTAAATAAGACAGACAGAAGGCCACATGCTGTTTACTCCACTTAGATGAAGTTTCCCAAAAAGGCCAAGGAGAGAAAATGTATTGGTGGTTTCCAGAGGCTAGTAGGACAGGGAATGGGGGGGGGGGGCGCCTCAGTTCACTTCTTCTGGGGAGATGATGTGTAGGTCTCAGAATAAGACAGACTATGGTTATACAACTTCGTGAATCTACTAAAAACTGCCATCTTAACCCAGAAAGGCTTTATTTTAAGGCATTTGAATCCTATCAAAATGTCAGGAATGTTACTTGATTTTTTTCCCCCAAGAAATCTGTCCCTCAGTCAGTCATGATACTACTCAGGAGTAGAAGGTAGCAAGATGCCAGTGTTATTTTGAAAGATTTATTTATTTTAATTTTATGTGTATGAGTGTTTTGCCTGCATGGATATATGTACCACATGCATGCCTGGTGCCCACAGAGGCCAGAAGAGGGTGTCAGATCCCCTGGAACTAGAGTTACAGACAGCTGTGAGCTGCCATGCAGGTTCTGGGCAATGAATCCTGGTCTCTGCAAGAGCAGCCAGTCCTCTTAACCACAGAGCCCCAGGGATCTTTCAGGCCCCAGGGGTCAGGTGTATATATATATGATTGATTTACTTTTATGTCATTTACCCTGGGATTCGCCTGTATGTATGTCTGTGTGAGGGTGTCAGATCTTGGAGTTAGACACAGTTGTGAGCTGCCACGTGGGTGCTGGGAATTGAGTGCAAGTCCTCTGGAAGAGCAGTTAGTGCTCTTAACCACTGAGCCATCTCTCCAGCCCCAGGGATCAGTTTTTAAAAGTGGGTAGCTGTGGCAGCCTCAGCTGGTGGAATCAGCCAGCAGGGAAAATAAACAAACAGGGTGGAAGGCTGGGAAAGGGCAAATTTTCCCTCAATTCTAAGGGCAAGGCCCAGAGTGCTTCGTTGTGCATTTCAGCAGCTTAGCTGGAGGCCTCCCCACTGAAAGGCTGGTCTCCTGAAGACGAGGGTTGATCATGATTTGTTCAAAATAAACGAGTAATAGAAATTAAATACATAATGGCGGCAATATTGGTCCTTCATGAACAGGACAGGCCGATTAAACTGTGACAACCACACTGGCATTTCACACTGTGGTTTTATTTTATTTTTCAGGTTTGGAAGATGAGTGGCCCTGTGGTGCACGAGCAGCGGTGTGGTTTTTTGTTTGTTTGTTTGTTTGTTTGTTTTTGAGTAGCATCAATCCATATATTTGATTATTTCAGCTTCATGGCAGCCCGATTTTTCCTTGCTATGTATGATGAGTTGTGCTTATTGAATATTCAGTTTAGCTCCTTTACGTTTGTTTTATTTATCTGTTTAGGATCTACTGAAAGAGATCACAGGCTGACCGATCTTTGGCCACTGTAGAAGACTTTCTGTGGACATTAATACCTTCTATTTAGCATGGCATTCATTAAAATGAAAAAAAATTGCTGCTTACTAGGAATAAATCTTTGGTTTGGCTCTGCTTGGCACATGGCCTGTCGTTAAGAAAGCATTATTGAATTCCTAAGTGACTGGATTGGTCTAGTTGGAACCTCTATGCACACACCAGACAGGTAAAGGGTACTGTTAAAATCGTTCACAATGACTTTGCAGAATGAGGAGGATACAGGAAGCCTGTGCGAGTGATGGGGAGCAGGGGAGTCGTGGATAAGTGTGAATTTGCTAGCTCTGCCCTCTTTGAGCTCAGGTTAGCCCCTTTGGGCCGCAGTTTACAGTCTGTAAACTTTGGACGATGACACCCATCTCATTGGATTGCCAGTGGACTCAGTGGGGTGGAGCGTAAGCACCCACAGTGACGGAAGCTGGCACAGAGCCGGTGGCTGCTCGGCACTGTAACCGGAAGTGGCTCAGCAAGCAAAGGTGCTTTCCCATGCTGGCCGAGACTTCTAGACAGGCTTTCCGCAGCAGCAGCAGCACTGATTTCTTTAAAAGATTTTATTTTAAAATTATGTGTATGTGAACACAAGTGTACATTTTTTTCTCCTCTGAGACAGGATTTCTCTGTGTAACAGTCCTGGCTGTCTTGGAACTCACTCTGTAGACCAGGCTGGCCTTGAACTCACAGAGATCCGCCTCCTCGGCCTCCCAAGTGCTGGGATTAAAGGCGTGTGCCAACCACTGCCTGGTTGAGTGCACAATTATTTTTTTATGACAAATAAATAAAATTTGCACATGAAAGTGCACAACTTATAAATATCTTGGGTCATTGAGATAGCTCAGCTAGTACTGTGGATCTAGCCAACTTCCCATGGCTGTGTGAGGTCATAGCTCCAAGAGGACAATCTTCTACTCCAGCTTTCCTAAACCACTATAATCCCCAACTGCATTCTGATACTTATCCTCTTACCCACAAGTAAGCATAGTTCTCACCCCTCATCAAAAAACCTTCTTTTGGCAGCAGACACAGACCATCACAGAAGTCCACACCGGGTCACCATGCAGGAAACAACTGACCATGGAGTGCCCAGCCCTAACTGATCCATCTGTAACAGGACCTCTGCACAAAAGGCTCAGGGAATGTCACTTAAGAGCAAAGACTGTTAGAGCCAGAGGACCAGGACGCTGGTTTTGAGATAGTCCATACACAACAGGGAGCTGTACCCACAAAGTCTCGGCATCATGGTCACTTAAACAAGTCCTGTACTATGACACCACCAGCTGGCATTCCAACCTGGTGGGAATGGGATATCACCACACGCCACCGCTGAATAGCTGAGGGAAATTAATGGCCGCTAAGGAGGGGGACTCAGTGTTCTTTAAGGATGAGCCCCACTGAGAGGTTATCAAATCCAAAGTCAACCTAAGC
>CABHPP010130351.1:11768-23119 GCA_902168425.1 Peromyscus attwateri | reverse complement strand
CAGTGAGATACACCACAGCCAAGAGCCCATGCTAGAGACAGCTACACAGCTCATGGCTTGGCTGTGAGTGGTTGGAGGGGCCAACAGGGTCCTATGATCCATCCCCTCAAAGGCACACACAAATACCCTGTTGGTATTAACCACGCAAGTCAGTAAACACGCAATGGACTGTTATCTGTCCCCAGACTCGGGTTATCAAGAGTTGGGAGGCTAACACAATTAAGCTTTCAACACCATTCTCCCAGGCTCATTGCATCAGCACTGAGGAGTAAGACAGAGGTCTCTAATTGGTCTGGGGCTGCAGCAGATTGTCGTGACAGATTCATTAAAATTATTCCTTTGAATGGGAAGGCCTGTTTCTGTAGCAGGCATAGACTGTAACAGACAGAACACTTGGTGTTTTTCTGCTGGAATTAGTTGTATTTCATGTCCAACTTGTGCTGTGATTGAGTCTGTGAATTCTGAATCCTTGAGATCTTGGGTGGCGAATTCGAGGGAGGTGGTAGGTGAAGGTAATTCATTTTCCATAAGCATTATATGAAAATTGACTAAATAAACCTCCAAGGATGCTTGTCAATGTTTTCTCAGAGAACATGAGTTAGTCAGGTTTCCATTACTACATCAAACACCTGAGATAATCAGCTTATAAAGAGAAAGGTCAGTTTTGGCTCATGGACAATAGGCCCTGTGGCTTTGGTGAGGTTCCCTGCAGCCAGGAACCAATGGTAGAACAAAACTGCTCACCTCACATGAGAAGAGAGCAAAACCCAGCAATTCCCCCAAAGGCACACACCCTATGGTCTGAAGACCTCCTACTTCAAATTTCCTCCAATTCCCAGTTGCCCCAGCTGGGAACCAAGCCTTTACTACATGGATGTGTAGGGCAGCACTTATGGTCCAAACAATATCAGAACACATAGACTACTGTGATTAATTAAATATATCAGGGAGTATTGTATTTTAGAGGCTCCAGAGCTCATGACTTAGGCTGGATATTGTCATATTTGTGAATATAAGGAGGAAAATCTGAGCGATCTTTCTTTGTACAACTTAATTTGTGACTTTGTCAAAAAGAAGATACAAAAATTATACTGTTGACCTTGTGGGAGTCAGTGAAGATTCCGGAATTATAAAGAATTTACACGATGGCCGGTCTCCATGATGACGCTCACAATCTGCGTCTGTTGGAGCTCATATCCCTTGTGTATTATGCTCCCTTTTGAGTGTGGGATGGACTGGGTGTCATGTCTCTAATAGGTAGGTTACTGCAGAAGTGATGTATCCATCTAACCAATACTAAGTTATAAAACAATGGTAGGCTGGGTAGTGCTGGTGCACGCCTTTAATCCCAGCACTCGAGAGGCAGAAACAGGCGAATTTCTGTGAGTTTGAGGCCAGCCTGGTCTACAGAGTGAGTTCCAGGACAGGCTACAAAGCTACAAGGAAAACCCATCTTGAAAAAAACAACAAAGCAAAACAAAACAACAACAACAACAAAAAAAAGATGGCCCCATCACGGGTGTGCTCTCGGACTCTCTCTGTCTCTCTTCTTGTTCAGCTGCCACAGCAGGACAATACTTGGGAAGATTAAAAAGAGCCCCTCCTGGGGGCAATGAGAATCATTCTATATACCCACAGCCAGGGAGGGATTGAGGAGGTCTCCAGAGCATGTGCAAAAGCCTGCATGAGGCTCCAACCTTAGGTAAGGCCTGCAACCATGATGACAGCCAATCATCACATGAGAAGTGCCTGTCAGATGTGCTCAGCTAAGCATCCCTATCTTCCTCACTCTTCAATTGCACACTGAATCTACTTTTGTTATTATAAGTTGCTGAAATCGGGGTGGTTTATTCCTTAGCAATAAATAACTAGTACTGTCCCCTATTTTCAAAATGTTTGGAAGCAACCATTAAACCATTTCAAGCTCAAACATGCTTTCACGTATATGACTCAATGGGTCAAAATTTAGCTGTCTCATTACTGAGAAGACCTGAGCAATCTGCATTGATGGAGAAAGAGTGATAGACCTAGAAGGCCTGAACGGGCAGCCTAGCTATACCTTATTAGCAGTGTAGACTCAAAAACTTCCTGGTTCCCCTCAGTTTATCTTACCTCCTAGACAAAACGCAGACTACCACAACGTCTACGGTGTGTTAGCATGTCGGTGAGAGTTGATCGTGTCCACAGACTGACAGACCTGCAAAGTGTTATTGACACGCTAGTTCTGATGTTAGAATTCAACAGCTTTCCACAAAGTTGATTTTGTCAAAGTGACATAGATACTTGGTTACAGAGCGGGACCAAAGTCATCTTTCTACATCCGGGGCTTTGTGGCACCCGAACAATCCTTCCCTACTGTCTAAACCCATTTCTCCATAACCGGGATGGATAGGTTGCATTAGGTAATGTGAGACCAGTTTTCATTCAATGTAGGTTTTGATCAGAATCTAAGGAAAGGCTTCTTGTCTGGGTGACTGTGTCCCCAGGAAGGCTGGCTGAAGTATGTACCTGAAACCTTAGGGGACATTAGAGTCCAGTCAGCCAGTGTGTTGACGCTGACAGAGCTGTGCAAAGTGCTCTGAGTAGGTAGAGTCTTGGTGGCATGCCAAGGCTACTGGTGCCACTGCCTTACACTGCATACCCTGCCAGCCCCCACACAAGCCCCTACGAAAGCATCCTGTCATTTATCACTTCAAACCCCATACACTTTGAATTTGCACTGCGCCGGGAGAATTCATAAGGAATCCAGTTCAGACTCACGTGGAAAAGAAAGTAAAGCATGGAGGAAGAAAAAGTCTGCAAAGACCACCCTGGAGTTCTGTAGAGGGTGGCAAATGTCACATCTGAGTAGGGCCGAGGAAGTCACGGTTCAGGTTAGGGTGCACTTGGAATTGTACGGGCCTTATAAAGGCATTGTTAATCGGTGTCTGTGGTTTATCCAATTCATTTAGACATGCTTTCTCACTTGAAGCTAACTGTCCTCCTTTTCAGCTAGGACACTAGACCTCATGGAAGTCACATGAGTGGGGGACAGGACAGACTCTGCTCCCATCATTGTCATTTTCACGTTGCCTTCTGGATCTCCTGAGCTCCTGTTGCAATAGGCTTTCCTCTGTTAAAGAGTAGTGATTTATTATTGTCTCGTCTTCCAAGAGTCCCGAACCCTCAAAAGCAGACTCACACGAAAGGGAGGATTTGGGTCACATCATGAGAGAGATTAATGGTTAGAGATGTCTGGGGGTGGCCCATCTATAGAGTGTTTGTGTCCCCTGTGTGCACCCCTAAACACCTCCATGTAAGAAGTGGCGTTCACGGGGCTTGAGCCTGAGTCTGTGGCTTGGGTTTGGAGGACCATGGACTCGTTGATGGGAAGCCTGGGTTCATCCCCACTTCACTAAGCAGAATTGGACCATGTCAATTTCTGAATAAGGATGAGTCAGAATGGCTGGGAAAGGAGACCTGAACCACGGAATTGGGAACTCAGAGGTCTGGAAATGGGCTCTGACAGGAAAGGACTGCCCAGGTCTGAAACCTCTGCTTGGGGAGAAAAATGACTGAAACTTACTGCTGAGAGAGCTGATGAGGATCCCGGATCCCTCTTTCACAGGCTCTACCATGGTGGGCAAGTCACATCACCTTCTTCTCTTGTTTTCATCACATCACCACATTAGAGACATTGCCAGTGCCTGCTCTGTATGCCAATGTGTTTCAACCATCCCGTGAGGTCTTGTGCTGGATGGTGATACCGAGAACCATTTGGCAAACCACAGCCATGGGCCAAATTGAGTCCGCTGCTTGCTTTTATAAGCACATCAATAAAGAATGGTTTTCACGTTTTTTAAATGTTTTTTTTTAAAAAAGAACAAAATAACATATTATATAAATTAAAAAATGTATAGTTTACTTCATGTGATTATGTAACATACATAAATGTAAACAAAACTTGTTACATAATTATGTATTGATTATTATACTACAATGTATAATATATTGTATATGTCATGATTCCTATGTCATAATATACAGCATTTTCTATATACTATGTCACATTACTTGTATTTATCTATGTTTAAGTGACCACGTGTAAAATGCAGATTTATAAGCACATCCGTAAAGAAAGCTCTATCGACTCTAGCCAGGCTTGATTTCTGTGTGTTGTCACTGTCTGTGCTGTTTCATGCTACAGTAGGGCGGTTGAGTGGTTGAGAGACCATGTGACCTGTAAGCCTTAACTAAAGACTCTCCTGTCCTTTGCAAGAGAAAGCTGACCTGACTCATCCTGGACAGCACCAGGGTGAGTGGGGAGCGGCATGAGAAAAGAGGGACTCCCAAGAGGAAACAGGAAGTCAATGTCACCCAGCTTTTAAAACCAACCAAACAACAAATAAATGAAAGTAAAGCCAGAGTCTGTAACAGAATCCAAACGTCTAACTGAACATGATAGTCTCTTAATCCGTGATTATAAAAGGCTACCCAGGTTCCTACACTTTAGTAAAAGGGTAAATAAATATAGGATGCGATGATGCTAGAGAGATCTAAATTGGAGAATAGGAGACAAGTTATGAATGCAAGAACCCAAATGCAGCTAGGCCCATAGAGCTGAAATTCTAACATTGTCAAATAAAGAGGAGGTGGGAATGCAGCTCAGTTAGTAGACTGCTAGCTTAGCATTCAAGAAGCCCTGGATTGGACCCCCAGCACCAAATAAACCATGTGGGGGCTGGGCGGTGGTGGCGCACGCCTTTAATCCCAGCACTCGGGAGGCAGAGCCAGGTGGATCTCTGTGAGTTCAAGGCCAGCCTGGGCTACCAAGTGAGTCCCAGGAAAGGCGCAAAGCTACACAGAGAAACCCTGTCTCGAAAAGTCAAAAAAAAAAAAAAAAAAAAAAAAAGAACAAAAACCATGTGGGGAGATGTACACATGCATTTTAGCACTGGAGAAGTGGGAGCCGGAGGATAAGAAGTTCAAAGTCATCTTCAGCCACATACTAAGTTCAAGGTCAGCCTGGGATGTATGAGACCTGCTCAAAAACCACAACAGTAACAACAGCAACAAAGTATACCTATATAAACACAGAAGGGGAGATACAATTAGTAGTAAGCACAAAGAGAATTTTTAAAGTAAGGTAATATTTCTGTATTCTAACTTAGCAAACGTTAAATAATTATAATGATCAATATAGAAGGTATTGCAATAGGACTGGAATAGTTGTGTATTTATTGCCTGTGGCCACATAATTAGTTAAAATTACTTTTATAACTTTAACTCAGTTTTATTAAGAACCTTTAAAATGTTCTTATTCTTTAACTCATTGATTCAATTTCTTTCTTTTATATTTTATTTTACTTTTAATATGTGTATGTGTGCCTGTGTGCAATGTCACATATGTGGAATTCTAACTTGTGATAGTTGGTTCTCTCTCTACCATGTAGGTTCCTTGCCAGCCACATTGATTCTATTCCTAAAAATTCTATCCTTAGGAAATAATTCTAGAGTCAGAAAAATAATAGCTATCAAGTTCTACACTGGAGTGCAGTTTTCATATTAATTTGGAAATAAGTCCCTCTCCCCTCCTCAAGACAGAGAACAGGCTAAGCAACATGTGGTTGCAAAACCTCGGGGGACAACCTGCAGATTATAAGGGTTTAATAACAATGTGGAGGAAGGCACTTACTGTGAATAATACAAAACAAAGAATATGAAAATTGTAATTTTCTGTTATATCTTAACTGCAGCAAGGAGAAGTGAAAATGGTTTCTTTCATGTGTGTACATACGTGTACACATGCATCAATAAGTGTGTCCTCGTGTGGGACTGTGTATAGAGGCCAGAGGACAACCTGAGTCTTGTTTCTCAGGTGTCACCCACATTTTATTTCTGAAGCAATGTCCCTCACTGTCCTGCAGCTCCCCAATTTGGCTCCCAATATGTCCCAGAGATCTTTCTGTCTCCACCTCTCTAGCACTGAGATCACAGTGGTGTGCCACGACTGTTAGCCTTGGCTCTGGGGCAGGATCTCCTCAGACCACTGTTGGTTTCTTAAGATAAACATTTTCTATAGCTTCCCCTGTCATGTCGCGGACTGAGTATGAAAGCCAGGAGATCTGGCCTCCTGAGGTGGGGTGGGGTTGGCTAAGTTGCCATGTTGGCTTCTATTTTCCAAAAGTCACATGCCTCTCTCTCAGGCCTCAGGGCAGGGTAGGGACTATGCTGGCAGAGAGTATAAGCTCACGGTAGGTTGCCAAGGCTTTCCTGTCAGGCTTAGACAGGTGACAGGAGAAGGGATCAGGGTGTGGGCAAAGCCTCTCTCAGCAGATCGTCACCCAGGGAGACCTCCAGCTTACCTGACAGCTGAGTTGCTTTAGAGTCTGGTCTCAGGCAAAGCCCAGTGACTCAGCCTTGATCCTGACCTCAGACAGGCTCTCTCAGATAGAAAGAACTGAAGCAAGTGGTGTGGTCCATCACACAGGCCGGGAGAGGAGCTCTGTGGCTGAGCCTGCATCAAACATGAAGACAGGCAGAAGATAGGCTCTGTCCCCAAGGAGCCCCATGAAGGAGCACAGTTACCACAGGGGGGACACTGCAGGGATAAAGGAATTCTAGACCCAGCGAGCGACTGGAGGTGAGCCCCCAGCACAGCGTGAATGTCTCCGCTGTTGTCTGGGATTCAACAGTTGCCCAACTGGTGAGGTTTTGCCCTGACTGAATGCTATTGTTTATTCCACATTCACATCTAGCTTCTCATTATTTATGGATTTTAATCACGGCCTTAACACTGCCTATCAAAGGCCCCATGAGCTCAGTTTGCATGTTTCCTGGCTAAAGCGCCCCTCCCCTCCCCCAGTGCAGTTCGCTGCTTTGGACTCTTACACTGGACCAAATGTTCCCTTCATGAAAATCCGATCTGAACTTGGAGAGATCCTTCGGTGTCAATGTGCTCTGACTTGGGTAATTTTTCTTTCCTCTTCTTGGTTCTTCCTTCTCCCTGGTTCAGTCAGTGGTACCACCGAAGCTCCTTCTGAAGCCCCATCGGATGGTAGAAGTGGGTGCTCTCCCTCTTCCCTCTGGAGGCTCCAGACAGAAAGGATGACTCTTTGAAGATGGTAGGATAGAGGTAAACACTGGCCAGAACTGCCGGCCGGGAACAGGGTGGTGGGACTTGTGTGAACACACACTCAGAGGCAAGAATACAGGGGCTTATTCGGGGAAGAGTGAGTGACTCCATTTGGAGTTAGTCCAAGGATTTTATTTGTATTAGTTCAATTTTCTGGAGATATGGAGCATGGTATAAGAAATGGGATTTATCTTGAATGACTCCCTAGGAGAAAAGTAGGTCATCTGCGGGGACTCTACAGGGTTTCTCTCCTCAGACCTAACACATGGCACTCTGGCCCCAGGAAACCTTGAACTTGCTGATAGCGTTCCTGGGAAGTAGTAACAATCCCCATGAGAGAAACAGTGGGCTACATGCTGCATAACCAAGCTCCCTGCATTTCCAGACTACAGTCATTATCACACAGTGATCATCTCTTGATCCCAGTGGGTGTGTTGTCTCTAGCCTACAGATGAGAAGACTGAGGCTGACACACGTTACAAGACTGGCCTAAGGTCATGAAGCGAGGTCAAGACTTGATGGCAGGACCCAAACTGGCAACCACAGTACCTCAAGGCTTCAACCTTGAACTAGCTGCTGGCCAGTACTTTTTTCCTGAGGGGCTGAGTGGAAGTCAGACATGCCCGGAGGTTTGGGAGGGGATCTTAAGAAACCATCATGGAGGCTATCCATGGGCAAGCTGAGGGTTTCAGCAGAGCAAAGAGGGGTGCAGCTTACCCTCTGTGATCCAGAATCTGGGGTCATGGAGCATGCCTTCCTGGACCTGGATAAGAGTCGGGGAGGTTGGTCTGGTTGGGTAGTACAGCTGCTAAGAGCTGCCTAGATAAAAGCAGGAAATGCCAGGAGGCGCGAATCAACTCAGTCCTGGATGATTCTTTGTGGTTTACAGAACACCTTCCTCTCTTGTATCAGGAACTTCATACTCCAGAAACTGGAATGTAAATCCTCCTGTTTCAGATCAACAATGGAGATCCAGGGGTGTTACGTGATTTTTCCCTGAGTTACACAGCTTCTCAGAATCCCATCTAAATACATCCCAGTTCTAAAGCCATCCTAAATATCCTAACCCCTTTCCATTCTATCTCCAGAAAAAAAAAATACAAGGCCAAAGGAGCTCTTTCTTTAAAAAAATAAACTTTTTAGTGTGTGTGTGTGTGTGTGTGTGTGTGTGTGTGTGTGTGTGTGCCATATGCATGGGGGTGTCTGTGGAAGCCGGAAGAGGGTGTGGACCCTCTAGAGCCGGAGTTATGGGTGGTTGTGAGCCACTTGACGCAGGTACTGGAGGAGCAGCAAACACTCTTAAGTACCTGAGCTATCTCTCTGACCCCCAAGGAGTCTGTTGCCAGAATAGACTAGACACATCAGTGGACTCTGCAGTCCAGAGGAAGGGAGGTGGTACACAGGAAATACATGGAGAAACGAAAGGAGAACTCACCATGAGAACAAAACGCAGGTCTGTTTTGACAGTGGACTCCTTTGAAAGGTTAAGGGAGGGAATGGCAGGTTTTAACGTAGCTGGAGGATACAGGGAGAAGATAGCTGGAGAGCAGAGACGCTTTATGAGGAAAGCCATAGCTCAGGGCAGCTTTGAGAGACCGAAGTCACTAGGGAAGCATGAGTGAAATCCAACTGTTCATATATTTTGTCAATCATATCAAACAGATGGCTGAGATACACCTTAAATAAAGCAAGAGGGCACCCCAACTGGACACACCCTTGTTATAGCAGGTAATGGTGACTATTTAAAATGGTACTTTTAGTGCAGAGTCACTAAAGCAGATGGCCACAATCAAGGTTCAGTGGGCGTGCATCCCTACTCCTGCCCCCAGGGGGGTCCCATTCCATCCCATGATTTTAGGACCATTCACTGTTGTCCAGACTGCCAGGTCTTGCCAGTTCCAGAGAGTCAACCTACACCGGTCCCTTGGCTATGCTTTTGGTTGGATTCCATAAGCTCCGATGAGTAATATACATGAATCCTATTCTGAAGATTCTAATTATTTCTTAAAGCACTATTATTGGAACATCACAGACCTTTTTATAGAAGTGGCTGGGGAACAGTTGCAATCAGTCCCCTAACCCGGAAGAGGGTGTTTGAAGAGTCATTTGGTTTTTCTGCTTCATGAGAAGCTTAGCAACTTCAGCCTGGGGAACAGTACTTCACTCCTTGTAGATTTTCTCTGTAGTGCTGGGGGTTAAACCTATGGCCTCACATGTACTAAACAAGTGCTGTGGCAGGAGCTATAGCTCTAGCCCAAATCTACTGTCTAAAACATCTCTAAATAAACAGTTGCAACCAGTGACTTAGGATCTCTGGCTGGTGGTGACATCCGGAAACGTGCTGAGAAGCTGACATCTGTTTTTGGATGGCTTCCCTGAGAGGCTAAGTCTACGTGCTGTAGACTTTCACAGATGAATGAATGATAGTATTCTTGATTTTCAAGTGGTGCTCTGCCAGGCTCATGTTCCTTGCCCACCCCCACTTCCCCTAGTGTTGCTTTCCTGGGGTTTCTTATCTAGTGAACAAGAGTATTAATGGGGCATCTACCTGAATTCCTGTGAGAAGGAAATGAAAACACACACATGATTTATTTGGCAATGAGACACAGAGAGTGAGCATGGCTATATTTTAAAGAAATTAGAAACAGAAGAGAGTTCACCCAAGGCCAAAATGAGAGCTAGAAGTTTCCAGAAGGCTCTAAAAGGTGAGTAGATCCAGTGAGACTGGTTAGTAGTGCAAAGGGGGCCAAAGCTCTGAGAGGGGGAGACATTGGATGGGTAAACACGCTAACTGCCCAACGGACTCCCACCCAGCCTGGCTCATAAATGCCTCCAATTCACAGACAGCTGTGCCGGGTGCGGGGGAGGAAAACATGTCCGATGACTCAAGAGGCCGCCGCTAGAAGCAATGGTAGAAGTACAGTGTGAGGTGACACTCTTCAGCAGCCATGTCAAAGACAGGAGGGCCCCTCCGAGAAGCCAGGCCAGGGATGGGGGGTGTGCACCACCCCTGGTTGGAGGGACTCTTCGGGGGCACAAAGGCAGCTGCAGCTTAATTCCTGGAACAGCTTCTGCAATTTCAATCAGCTCACCTCAGGCAAACCTGTAGGGCTTTTTGCTTTTTCCGGCGGGTTTATAAATTCACAAACTTTCATCCTTTCTATGGCAGTCAATGATATTAGGAAGCTAATTAGCTACAGAGCTAATTTTCATGTCAGAGTGAAATTACAGGTTTCAAGGCATAGAGAAACATTCTCTTTCTGTCCCTCTCCATCCTCCATGGCTGCCCCACCCCGCTTCCTTCTCCCTGGGCTCTGTAACACTCTCCCCTCTGCTGTCTGGTCACAAAGGTCAGCAGAGAGGGGTGTGGGCTGTGGAGTCCCTTTCTCTTTGGTGTCAGGCATATTTGCATCTGCAAACAGCCTTAATTGAGTGGGGTTTCCATTGCTCTTTCTTGTTCCCCTGTTTTTAAATGCAAATGTTAATGTTTGGTTAGCATGAGTTCAGAATTAAGCCTCTGCTACCTGTGGCTGCCTCCTTCCCTGGGTTCTACATAAGCACAGGTGGAGTGGTGAGACCTGCTGAGAGCCTGTAAGTCCTGGAAGGCTGCAGTCCAGCTAATTGCCACTCCTGCTGAGAGGGCTGGGCAGAGCCTTGTCTCACTTACCAGCTCTCAGGAAGCCCTGCTACCTACCAGCAAGGAAGGAGAGCAAATGAGTGTGCCGGGAGCACAGAGGCAGGCTGGGACAAGGCTGCTGTTTGGAATTAGGCCCTGGACTTTCTTTTGTCATCAAAGTGTTGTGCAATTGATAAGGCCATCAGAAGTCACCGGGTTTGAATAGCAGGAGTTGGAATCTCTTAGGTCAAATCTTTAATAGTTTGTTATCTGACCTCTGTTTGAGAGTTTCTGTCTAGGTGGGGCTCAAAGGCAGGCTCTTCCACTGACAGCCTGCTCTAGCTGTCACAAAGGGCGTGTTTAACATTTGAGTCCAAATTAACTTCCTATTTTCTGGCCTTTGGTTTCAGTTTTAGAACATGATTGGTCCCACTGTCAGATGATAACTGTATTACTTTTCATGTTGCTGTGGGAAATTACCTGACAAGAATAACTTAGAGATAGGGGTGGGGGGTGGGGAAGATAGGCATAGAGATAGAGATCAGCATATAGACACAGAGGTAGAGGTGGGGGGAGACATAGGCACAGAGATAGAGATCAGCATATAGACACAGACATAGA
>CABHPP010130350.1:0-18484 GCA_902168425.1 Peromyscus attwateri | reverse complement strand
GGGGGGGGTCTTCTCCCCTGAATGTACACATGCCTGTCTTATTTGGTATATTCCCTGAGCAAGTGTGTCCATAATAATCGTGTGTGTGGGTTTAGGTAAAGTCACGGGAATTCCTGCACGCGACATCTACATGCCTGTGTGTCCCTGTCTGCCAGGGCACCCTGGGGGAGGCTGGCCCTCTGAGTCGCTCAAGTCCTTTGGGATTCTAGAAGCTCCTTTCTGTGGGTTTTGCTAAGACCCACCGTGGAGGATTTAGCCAACATTCCTTAGTGTTTTCTGGCCCCTTCAACAGGTTCCTTCCTTTCTAGTATTTTTAGTTTTTGAGCTAAAACCTCATTTATAATAAAGTCAGATGCCTGAGAAACAGCTCATCAATGAAGCACCCAGCTTTGCTGTCCATTATTTTTATTGAGTGGGTATTCTATTTTTTCCTCGAAGCTGGGTGCCCACTCCCAGACAAGGCAGATGCAGACATAGACTTCGATGGAGTTTTAAACATTTAATATGAAAAATTCTCACTCAAAATATTTGCCATAAAAATAGCCTTTCCCTGAGCACAGATTTTTCTGGGAAACAACCCCTTCCAATTAGGAGCAAGGTTATGTCCACAGGTTCAGTTACCACAAACCCTCATGGAATCCTCCGGGCCTCCTCCTCCAAGGCCATGCCGGGTCTCCGTTCCACACGGTGTAAAAAGTTGAGACAGGGTCTGAAACATTCTGAATGGAAACCGGTCCCTTGAAAAAAACTTTCTATCTCCCCACAGCGTCCCTCCACTATCTCCTTCAGATCTGTGAGGAGGTTTGGAGGGGTTTTGTTTTGTTGTTTTTTTGGTTCTTTGGGGTTTAATCATTGTACATTCAAAATACTAATGTTGGCTTCAACAGTTTTATGGGATGTCTTGCAGTTGGATTTTTGTTTGGACTCTCAGTAGAGTTAGGAGAGAGAGAGAGAGAGAGAGAGAGAGAGAGAGAGAGAGAGAGAGAGAGAGAGAGAACGAACAAATAGCCCGGCTTTGAAGTTCCCCCATAATTACTGTAAAGATCTGTGAAAGCACAGAGGAGCCAGGAGCCAGCAGTGCTTTGCTCAGGTCTGGAGGATGCAAAGGCCAGCGCAGTCCCGGGAGGACTCTGAGAGCGGCACCCAGTCAAGAAAAATGCAGCCAAGGTAGATGGGAGATGCGTGTGTTCCATCCCTGTGTGTTTGGAGGAGGCATTAAGAGGAAAATCAAGCAAGGAAAAGAAACTGGAGAAGGAAGAGGGAAAACTCTGACAGGAGGTAGAGGGAAGGCGAGGAAGAGGAGGGAGGGGAAGAGGAGACACTGGTGGTATTTACAAAGATTCAAGCAGGACATACCCTTGTGCAGAAATTAAACACTGCGTATATACGATACAGAAGGGGGGTGGGGGGTGGGTAGCGGGTTCCCGTCTCCATTTCTTTGTGAGGATACGGGTTAGGGACATCTGAGGAGAAAATGGTTGCAGCCTTGGGAGGTTTGTTCTTTATGAATGATCAGCCCAGCTGTGGCCATTTGGGAACGTTCTCGATGCCACAGTGCCCCCTGGAGTAGCACCTGGAAGGGACCCCCAAGGGCCGCCCTGAGGCTTCCCATCACCCTCATTTTTCTTACCATGAGGGGAGGAGGGGACAGGAAAATTTTAAACACTCTCGGCCTTTGTGGGGGGACGGGCAGGGGACTGGCCAGCTTTGAGAAGTAACTTCCGATTTCTTTCGGCTCCTTCGGGAGAAAGGGAAGGAGGGGGGAGGACAGCCTTCCTCTGCAATTTTCTTCTCCTTCCCTTGCCCCTTTAATCCTATTTCAGTTGAGATCTGATCTTGGAAATTTCTAAGACTTTATTCTCCTGGCCTCCAGATTGTTAAAAGAGGGTGAAAGGCAGGTGGGTGAAGGTGTATATGCATATCATTTCCGAAGTTTTCCAATCTCCTTCCCCATGGTGAGAACGCCGACCAGTTCATTAAGCGCTGTCTATAAATTGAAACCTTTGACATTTTTTTTTCTTAAATGTTTTGATGTCTCCATGAAGAAAAAAAAAATTTACTCTATCATTAAAATTCATGAGGAAAAAAAAAAAAAAGACATGAAATTTGCCCGCTGCCCCACAGTTATTATGCACAGATAGCTTGGGCCAGCTGCAGTTACTGCCCAAAGTTCTTAAGGGAGCAAATTACACTCGAGTTGAAGGAAAAGGGTTGTGGGGGGGGTGAACAATGTAAACACGAGGAAGAGCCGTTTCCATAAATATTTTCAAGAATGATAAAAGCAGCTCAAACACTGAGTGTCAACGTTGAGCAGGGTCTCGGATTCGGGGAGGTGAACAGCTCATCGGAGCCATTAAGTATTTCATTTTTTCAGATGAAAGACTCCATCCCCACCACGGCTGTGCAACTCTGATGTAATCTGAAGTGTCATCTTGGAGGGTCCTGGTGATTAAGCCTTTTTTTGTTTCTCTCATTAAAGGGCCAGCTCTCCTGATGTTGAGCTTAAAAACTCCGTTCCATTCTGAAATTCCACCCACCCTGTGCGCCCCGACACACACAACCACTGCCCTCCCCCCAGAAGGTCTACATTCAAGGCTGATTTTGGAAGAATAACAAATCTGGTTGTATACTTATTTTTTTTAACTGCTTTTGATTTTATTGAGCTACGAAACGCAGAAATCATTTCTCTGACGTTGAGAAAGGTCCACTTTAAATCACAAGGTACGTCAGACATAAACTGTTCCCATTTAAAACATTCTGTAATTATAGGAAGAAAGAATCAAGGGGGGGGGAGCAGCTTTTAAAGGAACGGTGCAGAAAGTAATTGACTCCCAAGCATGTCTGTCTTCTATAAAGTTCATAATTCCCCAGTCAATTCTTTTAAGTTAATAAGATCTTAAACATACAGAGCTTTAAAGGTTCCTCTTTTACCACCACGCACAACACAGAGGGAGAAAAAAGTTTGTTGGTTTTTTTTTTTTAAATGTGGTTATTTTTTTTAAGACCTCAGAGATGGAAATACTTCTCAGGAAATGTCAAACGCGAACATCTACATTACATCCACATGAAATAATAAATCAAGATTAGTTTTTTTCCTCCATCTGACAAAAACACAATAAAATGTGTCTAGAACATTGTTTTACACTCCCCCTTCCTTTTTTTAGCTCTCAAAAAAAAAATATTGCTAGATGATGCCCTATTGAGAAAGATAACATGTACTTTCTCAAAAGTTGGTGGGAAAAGTACTATTTCCCTTTTGGTAAAGGAAATTAGATCTATGTTTTAGAGGAAAAAACATATAATATTTCACGGTGATATGATCCAACAAAAACCCAGGAAATTCAAAACCCGAATGATGCCAAGAGAGGAGTACACACCACTGTCCCCTTGCCGACAAGATTCAGGAGCCTGGAATGCCTGTATGAACCTTAGGCTTCCCGGGTTCCAATCACTCCCTGAGTAAACAGAGAAGTATTATTTTAATGTCAGCCTTACTCGGCCAGTCCGGCTCTGACTCTGCCCATCTTTTGTCTCCACGTATCCCCTTCCCCACCTGTAATGTACACTCAACTCCAAGGTCTGGTGGACTCTGGAGGCGATGCGCAGTTATTTTGCAGTTAGAAGGAGAAAGAAGACATGTTGTATAATAGAATCATGGGGGTAATTTTTGGTTTGTTTTGTTTTTGTTTTGTTTTGAGAAAAATCTAGGAGAGAGAATCAGAAAGAAAGCAGAGTTGGGGAGCCTGGGCTTCGGGGGGACCAGACACATTGGTGTAGTGATCCGGGCTGTGCTCAGATGTTGGTGAACTGTCATGAAGTCACACCTTCCTGAAATGTTTGCATCCCAAAAATGAAAGCCTCAGGGCCCAAGGCACCCCCTAGGAATCCTTCCAGAAGGTTCCAGTTCTGAGCCATTTATGGATTCCAGGTCATTAATTTACTACAGTGCCGTTAATTAGCATGGAGAGGTGGAAAACTGAACTTAGGGGTTTTTATGGACGCGGCTTCTGTGTGGCTGATCCTTGGGAGCTGGGGGAATAAACGCTTTCATTTTTCACGGCATCCTAAGATGGTAAGGATTTGGGACATGGGGAGGAGCAGGTGCTGTGAGCAAATGTTTTCCTTGGCTTCTAACAGTTAGGTATTTGAATGGACCCTGAAACTTTCTCTTCACATATTTCTTCATCCTTTGAGGGTCCAGGCAAGAAAAGAAAAGAAAAGAAAAGAAAAGAAAAGAAAAGAAAAGAAAAGAAAAGAAAAGAAAAGAAAAGAAAAGAAAAGAAACGGAAGGAAGGAAGGAAGGAAGGAAGGAAGGAAGGAAGGAAGGAAGGAAGGAAATATTTTCTTTTTTTTAATGTACCTAATTTGAATTTCATTGGATGTTCTGTTTACTCCGATGTTGAGATATTTTGGCGACTTTAATTCCCTGACCCTCTCTGTATGAAAGAAAAGAAACTCTTTCTTGAAGAGATTTAGAAAAGGGGGAGAAGAAAAAAATCCTTTTAAAAAGGCTTAGAGGGTAAGTGGGAAAGGGGCTTTATTTCTCCGAGGCACAGACGCCAAAGCCGAAGGCCATTCTAGGCACGGAGAAACTCATTTACCTGAATTGCTTTGTCACCGTGTGGCTCTTGACCAGTAAACGGTTCCGTCTACCACCAAATAAAACCAAATCGAAAGTATGTTTGGGATTGGGGTGCCAGGCACCTTCCCTCTGCCCACCTCCAAAATGAAAAGCTAGATTTCTATGGTGTTTGCTTTGGTGTCTCCAGAGGAGGGTTTCCAGAGAGGGTTCCGCTGCCCTTCTGGGTGCAGCCACTCCTGTGGGTCCCGCAGGGGACTCTGTGTTCTCACCCACAAGGACGACTGTCCCTTTCGTCTTTATCCAAAGTGAAAGAGAAAGTGTCTGTCACGAGGCAGGTCAGCAAACACCACTGGGTGTTTTTCATCTTTGTGTCTCTCTCGGAGCCTGGGTTGGGACCCCAGCCAGTGCAAGGCTGGGCTAGGGTCACTCCTGAAACTTGAGGTACAGTTCCCCCTCACATCTCAAAAGCAGTCAGTCACTGCCTTCCCTTGGGGACAGTAGGGACATGTTTACAGGAGTCCTAGTTGTCCTTAAAAGAAAGACGTTACTCCAAAATAACCAACCACAATAGACCCCGTTCCGTTTCTGACTCTCCTGAATGTTTGAATACGCAAGAATCCTGCAACCGTCTCTAAACAGCAGCTAAAGAACGAAGGCCCAGGCAGGTGCTGGGGGTGGAGCATTGAGTCTCAGCAGAGCAGTCAACTCTGAAAGGATTTTTCCACATCCTTAAACTGAGAAGGTGTATAGTGTGTGTGTGTGTGTGTGTGTGTGTGTGTGTGTGTGTGTGTGTGCACATGGGTGTGTCCGTGTGCATGTGTGTATGTGTGTGTGCCTGTGTGTTTCTATGCTTACATGTGTGTGTACTTATATTCTTGTGTCTGTATGTTTGTGTGTGTGTGTATGTCTGTGTCTTTGTGTATGTCTCTGTATTTCTGTGTGTGTATGTATGTATGTGTATCTGTATGTCTCGTGTGTGTATGTATGTCTTTCTGTGTATGTATGCCTCTGTATCTGTATATCTCTCTGTGTATCTGTATGTGTGTGTGTGTGTGTGTGTGTGTATGAGAATCTGTCTGTGTGCACACACCCTCTTTTTTTGGGACAAACCAGGTAAAGGAAGCAGTGGAGGAGAGACGGGGGTGTTTGACGGTCTCGGTCCCAGACTTCACAGGCTCTGCGGGGCCGTGAGACCTCCCTTCCAGTCTCTTTATTTCCAGACAATGAAATGCGCCCGATTGAAAAATGGATGAGCTAAGGCTTTTCACTGATCTCCCTTCCAAATTGGATTGCTTTCTCAATTGGACTGAGTGCTTAGAAATTAGTCAATAGGCAACTAATTAATAATTTGACCGGGAAGGGGGGGGAATCAATTTCTCAGTAGCACATGACACGACGTCCCAGTGTTCTGGAGGTTCAGTCCCCATCGTTCCAGCCACAGCTCCCCACACTGAAAACCCACCAGCCGAGGGAGGAAGAGGCCTCTGGCTCACTTTACCATAAGGCCCTTTTTTTCTTTTTCCCAAGTGGAATTACCACATAGGAACGGGACAGGATGCGTGGAGAATGAAAAGCTGTTAGCATCAGAAGCAACATTCTCTATGTGATGTCTTCGTGGCCTGCATTCTGTAGCAACAGCATGTTGTTACCAGACCCATGGCTGTACTGCACACGAGCTGCCCTGGTAAACATTGCTTTGAACACCGAGTTACTCGATCCCACTGTCTCACGTGAGGCAAGGACTATACCCCCCTCTTTAGGTGAGGGAACTGAGGCCCGGAAAGCTCAAGCCGCTTGCCAAGTAGGATCGTACGGTACTAGAGACAATCGTTAGGTTGTGACCCAGGACCACAGACCCCAAACCCTGCCCCCCAAATTTGCTTTTTCTCTAAGTGTGCAAGGGATACGTTGTGAACGTCTTTTTCCTCCCTCGAGAAAACAGTCACCCCAGACTGACTCTGACTTTGTATGTGGCCATGGGAGAAGCATGTCTCTCTGAGCCTCAGTTTCCCCTACACAAAACCAGGAAGAGCCTCTGACAGCACCTCTATAAATCACCTCTCTCATTGAACACTCCCAGCTTTATGAAAAAAAGAAAATAATAAGCAAGGCTCAGATGGCCTGGTGATGCTTAAATACCCAAGGCAGACTTGAAGATACCCAAAACGCCTCCTGACTGCTACGGGATGGACCTTAAGACCCTGAGGAAGGGTTAAGAACAAAAGTAACCCTGCTGTGACGCGGACTCCACCACGCTTCAAAAAAGCAGGGCTTTGCTTGTCTGACCCTCAATTTCTTTTAACTGTAAAAATGGAATAATGATCTTCAAAAGGCACGGTCAGAGGGAGGCCTCACGGGACTCCTGTGAGAAGTAGGTGAGGAAAGGTTCGCACTGTGAACAGCAGTGAGCCGCACAAAGCAAGTGATGGAGCAGTGGCACTTAGGGGGAGGATAACAGTGCTGGTGGTAGAGTCCATAGGAGTGATGGTGACAATGATGATCGTGGAGATGATGATGGTGGATATGGTGGCGGTGATGATGGCGATAGTGACGGTGGCCATGATAGGGATGATGCTGATATCCATGCTGGTGCTGATGATAGTGATGATCATGACGGTGGCCATGATGGCGATAGCGGTGGTAATGGTAATAGAACCAGTGAGGTAGGGTAGATGGTGATAATGTTGGTGGCGAGGATAGTGGTTAACAGTGGCCGTTGGGTTTGGTAGAGATGGTGGTGGTGGTGGTGGATATGGGAGTGATAGAGAAGGTGGTGTCTCGAGATGGTGATGGTGGTGATGATGGGGGAGGTGGTAGAGATGATAGGGGTGGTGGAGGTGGTGGAGGAGGAGAGGAGGAGAGGAGGAGAGGAGGAGGAGGTGGTGGTCGTGGTGGTGGTGGTGTTGGTGGTTATCATAGTGGTTTTGGTAATGATGGGATAAAGTGATAGGGCTATGTGGCTCAGTGTACAGACTGGAATACAGAGGTCCGTGTAAGTGGCCTGGCCAAGATTAGAAATCTATCTTCCCATGCTGGCCCACTGCCTTGTCCACCGCTAAGTGCTAAAAATAATTGGAGGAGGAATTGGCTGAAGGAAACTGGGAAGGGCAGGTCAGAGCTAAGGACCAGCAGCCTCAACCTTCACATGGCCAAACAGCTCACTTTGTCCTCGTCAGACCTCAGGCACTACCTTTTGGGGACCATGCCACCTTCCTGTGCCCAGCCGAGATGGGGGGGGGAGGCTCTACCCGGCTACTCTGTAACCAGGAAGTAGCTCCTAGTTCAGAACTAGGCTGCAGCTGGTCCCACCCGCTTCTCCCTGGGGGAATTATTTACTTGCTGGCTGAATTCAGGAGGCAAAGTAATCTATTAAAATTGCCTGTTTCATTTTTCACATGGGACTAAGAGGCTTGTGGCCAAATCTGTGAGAAGCCAGAGTTGCGGTGAAAGAGAATGGAGTGGGGGTGAGGACACATAGGCTACATGCCAAGTAGTAGCCCCCAAAATGAGACTGTAGGTCAGCCCAGGGTTTCTTCAGTTATGAGGGAAACGGACTTTAGGGTCCAAAGGAGCCACCTTAGATGGCAGTTGCCTTCAGAACACAAGGCTAACATGCACAAAACGGTAACGCCATTCCCCCTGAGGTATCCACAGCAGACATTACTAATAAATAACGGAGTTCTCCACCAAGCCAGTACCTACCTGTCACAAAGCTCCCACCAGGCATGAGCAATCTACTTCAGGGACAAAAATTACTTCCCACTAGGTATGTGGAGGTCAGGCCAGCAAATGCCTCGTAATGGCCTGTGCCTTATGGACAGAGCATTGGGGGGAGGGGGGGCGTACCATGCTGTGTAAGATCCAGGCAGCAGCTGGGGGTTTAGACTTCCCAGTCTGGTCACATTCCCAATACTCCAGGTGATATTTGGCCCACAGATTCACTCATCCATCTGTCTAGCCATCCAGCTTTTATCCCCGGCTAATCCAGACCTCAACCAGCCATTCACTCAGTCCCTCGGTCATTCTTTTTTTAAATTCAACTTTATTTTCTTATTGTGCAATCTTTGTTTAGACTTTTCTGGATGCTGAAGATGTGAAGAATGAACCAGATAGTCCTAGCTCCCATGTACCAGGAGTGTATAGCGACCAGGTGGGGGCGGGGGGGGGGTGTCCCAAGTTTAACACCCTCCTTCCTATTGTGACCACCATATCAAAGGGGAAGTGTCGGGGTTGTCACAGAAGAGCTTGGGACTCAGCCACTGGAGAAATGCAGGCAGGAATCAGGGGCGGCCTCCTGGGGGGGCATCCTTTGAGCCAAGCACAGAAAGACAAGAGGACTGGGCAAAGGGACAGACCAGGTACAAGACATACTTCTGCAAACATCCAGCCGGGGCAGAAGCACAGGGTGTTGTGAGAACCGGAGATCGGAGAGAGTCCAGGGTACATGGGAAGATGCTCCAGTTGGTGATACAGAGATGGGGCAGGCAAGTGGTCCCACTCTAGCCTGAGTCTGGCTGGACCCCTCACCTGTTAAAAGCCCTCCAGTGACTGCACACACACACACACACACACACACACACACACACACACACTCACACAGCTCCAAGTCCCGACCCCTCTGCCCTGCTCACCCCATGCCTGCCTTTCTCATGGAAGATGCCCAGTCCAGACTGGAAGTACAAGTCCCTGAGCACACAATAAGAAACCCAGTTTCGTCTCTTATGGCACGCCGGTGCCCAGAGTCTCGGGCCCAGTGCCAGGCAGAGAAGATGCCTTGAGAAGCATTGTGGACATGCATGTTCTTGAGTCCAGCCCATGACACTGTACCCTTAGATGGTGGAAGAGAATCTGAAAAAAAAGAAGATGCAGGAGGGAGAGAGGAGAAGGAGAGGGGAGGAGGGGGGGGAGATGATGGGAAGGAGGAAGGGGACAGAGGAAGGAGGGAGAAAAGGAGGGAGGGAGGAAGAAAGGGAAGGAAGGAAAAGAGGGAGGAGGGAGGGGGAGGAAGGGGGAAAGGGAGGGGGGAGAGGGGAGGGAAGGGAAGGGAGGGGGGAGAGGGGAGGGAAGGGAAGGGAGGGAGGGAGGGAAGGGAGGAAGGAAGGACGGACGGACAGACCCTATGTGAGTATGGGAGAGGACACCATAAACCAAGGTTTTCTGTTCTCCAAGTCCAATAGGAAAAGACCCAGTCATCCTAATTATTTCCAGAATAAAACGTTTGTGTGAAACATATATCAGACTCCCCCGTCAGGCCGTGCAGGGCCCATCATGGAGGCAGGCCTGACTGTGCAGCCTGGGTGGGGGGACCCATTGGATGCTCCGAGCCAGAAAGCATTCTTAGGGCCTCCTAAATCCCAAACGCTCTTGGCAAGGCCGATTGGCAGCAAGCTTGGGCTCCTGCACAGACTCTGACAGCAGCTCCACAGTGTGGCCTCATGGGACGAACGCAAGCCAAGCAAACGTCTAGGCCTCCGCTTCCCCATCTGTACGGGGCTAAATCATATCTAATCTCATCCCAACCACACTTCTCACTGAAGTTCCCTTTTTAGGGGTCTTTATCAGCTCACATAGCGCTGGAGGTACAGCTGTAAGACGGGCTGTATCTTTCTGGTCACATCATGTTCTCCCCCTAAACCACACAATAGCTCCCATTGCCCATAGGATCCAACCCAGAGGACGCCACATAGCACACAAGGCCTGTCCTTGGCTGCCATTCTTCATCCACTTTCTCCCCATCCTCATCCCTGTCAACCCATGAGGTGACAAACTCTTCCTTCTCCCCTAACCCACCACACCTCGATTTTTTAAGACTATTTATTATTTTATAATGTGTCTATACATGATGACTATTCTTGGTTGTCAACTTGACTACATCTGGAATTAACTAACACCCAAGCAGCTGAGTACACCTGTTAGAGATTTTTCTTCATTGAATTATCCAAAGTGGGTAGACCCACCCTAAATCAGGATCTCTTGAGGAGGGGAAGATCCACCTCAAATCTGGTCCACACCTTTTGCTGGCGGCCTGGAAAAAGGACTTGGAAGAAGGGAGATTTTGTTCCTGGTCTGTTTGTCCTTACTCTAGCTGGCAAGTCCATTCCTTCACTGGCATTAGAATTCTTCAGGATTCCATAATATACTGAAGACCAGCTGAGACATCCAGCCTCGTGGACTGAACAACTACTGGACTCTGCTGTGGGATGGTCTGTATGTCAAATTGCTCTGATTGGTCAATAAATAAAACACTGATTGGCCAGTGGCCAGGCAGGAAGTATAGGCGGGACAAGGAGGAGAAGAATTCTGGGAAGTGGAAGGCTGAGGCAGAGACACTGTCAGCCACTGCCATGACAAGCAGCATGTGAAGACACCGGTAAGCCACGAGCCATGTGGCAAGGTATAGATTTATAAAAATGGATTAATTTAAGCTATAAGAACAGTTAGCAAGAAGCCTGCCACGGCCATACAGTTTGTAAGCAATATAAGTCTCTGTGTTTACTTGGTTGGGTCTGAGCGGCTGTGGGACTGGCCGGTGAAAGAGATTTGTCCTGACTGTGGGCCAGGCAGGAAAACTCTAGCTACAGGACTCTTGGGCTTTCTATTGTTAGTCAGCCATTGGACTAGCTGGACCACAGCCTGCAGGCCATTTTAATAAATTCCATATATGTGATATTATATATATGATTAATAGAATATGGAATGGATAGAATGAATATATATACATATATATATGTATGTGTGTGTGTGTGTGTATATATATATTTTTTTTCTATCAGTTCTAGTCTTCTAAAGCAGTGGTTCTCAACCTGTGTGGGTCACGGCCCCTTTGAGGGTTAAATGACCTTTTCACAGGGGTCATCTAAGACCATCCTACTTATCAGATTTTACATTATGATTCATAATAGTAGTAGCAAAATTACAGTTACAGAGGAGCAGCGAAAATAATTTCATGGTTGGAAGATCACCACAACATGAGGAACTGAATGACAGGAAGGTTGAGAATCACTGCTCTAGAGAATCCTGTGTGTGCCTGAGTGTGTGCATGTTCACCAGTGTCTGCAGTACCCATGGAGGCCACAAGAGGGCACTGGCTCCCTGGAACTGGAGTTACAGATGGATGTGGTCACCATGTAGATACTGGGAATTAAGCCTGCGTCCTCTGGAAGGGCAGTCAGTGCTCTTAAATGCTGAGCCATCACTCCAAGCCCATTGCCTGTCTTTCATGTGGGTTCTGGGGATCAAACTCAGATTCACATGCCTGTACAACAAGCACCTTACTTCCTCAGCCATCCTCACAGCCCCTCTTCAAGTTAAGTTTTACATCTGATGAAACTGAGCCCCAGGCCTGCCTTCACGGGTGGCCTAGTTGCTATCTTGGTGCCCTGAAAGTAAAGCCTTCCTTGGAAACTTATAGGTAACGGATTTGGAAAGAGATCCCAAGAAGTAAGAACAAGGCAATGAGGAAGTAGAAAAGTTGTTCTCACAACTGTCTGCTCAAGGTCACGGAATTTTGGTTTTGCTGAGACCTCCCAAGAAACGTACAGAGTAAACCTCAGCACACTGACCCCGCAGAAGGGAGCCTACCGTGAGCTAGTCCACAGCTCCCATCAGCCATTAGTTAAGCATCCTTCTCGGTAGAGCTTGGATGAGACAGAAACTGGACCCAAGGAGAAGAATTGCTAGACCCTGAGCTTAGGAGAAGGGAAGGGTGTTTCGGGGTTGGGGTGGACACAGTGCGGCCAGGTACAGGCAGAGAGGAGGGCAACACATTCCTAAAGTCAGAAGGAGAACTTTGCTGGGATAAGACCTGAGGTTTCACACTGTGAGGCCTGGAAGCTACATCCAGCAGGGAGCGTGACCCCCCTTCTCTTCAACAGCCACACTGGCCTCCTCCAAAGCTCAGACCATAGGTGGAAAAGGTACTCCAACACCAAGTTTGCAATGGTGGTGATAGGACCAGGCAGTGGGTCATCCCGGTGCCTGTGAGGTTTCCTGGCCAGGAGGGGACTAGGAACACACCAAGGACCTGCCTTTGAGCTAATCACATGCTTACATCGGATAATGTCTTGGCAATTCTCCAAGACATTCCTTGTCCCTTGATCCATTTTACTGAGGCCTGGGCCCACTTGATAACATGCCCACAGACGCACTCCTGGGACATGGTCCACCCAGATTCATACTGTCACTTCTCCAGAAAAGCCACTTCTCACCTGTCCTAGTGAGGGCTTTGACCGTGAACACGACACAGCCCAGAATCATCTGAGAGTGAAGCCGCCCAGATTACATTGGCCTGTCAACACATCTTGACTCTTCACTGATACAGAAAAAACTCAGCCCACTGTGGGTGGCACCACTCCCTGGGCTGGTGGTCCTGGGCTGTATAAGAATCTAGCTGAGCCGGGCAGTAGTGGCGCCCGCCTTTAATCCCAGCACTCGGGAGGCAGAGGCAGGTGGATCTCTGTGAGTTCGAGGCCAGCCTGGTCTACCAAGTGAGTTTCAGGAAAAGCGCAAAACTATGCAGAGAAACCCTGTCTCGAAAAAACAAAAACAAACAAATAAACAAACAAACAAAAAGAATCTAGTTGAGCATGAGCCTGTGAGCGAGCCAGTTTCCACATCAAGTTCCCGCTTGACTTCCTGCCCTGACTTCCCTCCCTGATGGACTGTGACCTGGAAGGTGAAATGAACCCTTGGCTCGCCTAAGCCACTTTTTGGTGTTTGTCACAGCAGCAGACTGGAACGAGAGGCCGCACCCTCATGGCTGGCTTCACACTTCCTTGGGTAGGAAGGAAGTTATGGAAATCCCCACAGCTCCCACTTTGGCAGCCCCTCCCTGTGGCCCACGTGATCCAGCAGGGCCCGGTGGTGACATGCTGTTTACCTGGCCACTGCCTTGTGCTTGAGGTGTTTTTGACGGACAAGGCCGGGTGGGAGGTGCTGGGGGTGTTTCCTGAAACACGGGTGTACCCACGCCTGTTCAGACCTCCAGTGCCCGGTCCTAGGCTTCAACTCCAGGATAAAATCCTGACTCACACCCTCTTGACTCACAGTCCCACCTCCCTGCTCAGGCCAACACCAAGCTGTCCTTCACCTGCGTGCTTTAGCTACACTGACCTGCTGCCCTCCAGCTAGTCACCTCTGGGCCTCTGCATGAGCCATCCACTGTGCCTGTGTGGATGGAGCGTCTCCTCACAGCAGACACTCTCTGGGGAACCTTGACAGACATCACAGTAGAGCAGGGGCCCCTTAACACTCCTGGGGGAACCCCACCCCCATGACTGTCTGTTCTCTGTTCCTTTCCCTACCCCACCCCAATGTTCCCGCCCCCCACCACATCCCCCTGTGGACAGTGAAAGAATGCTCTAGGGGCTGGGGAGATAGCAGATCCAGGAAAGTGTTTGCTGTCTCTCTAGCCCACCCCAACCCCCTTATCTTGGAGGTGTCTCTGGGGAAATTCTCTGGCTCCAGGCTCATCCATCTCAACTCCACTCACAGTGACAGACCGCTTCACAGTTCACACACAGCCCAGCAGACCCTCGGGTAGAATCTCCGTGGCCTGGGATGAGCTCCCAGCAGCCCCCACTGCCCAAAGCCCCAAGGGGAATTTCTAGACCCTCGAGCTAAGGTATAGACAGCAGGGTGCTGCCCCTGGTGGAGGTCACAGCCTCTGATCTCAGACCTTGGCTGTGTGCTTCCGGGTCAGTTACTCTTGTGTGCGCTAACACTGGTCCAAGTGAGACAGTGGGTGTCCACTGCCCTCCCTCTTCTGAGGTCACAGGTAAGAAGCTGGGTGAAGACAGGTGTCACCTGTACCTAAACATTTCTCCGTTCCACCTCTCCTCCCCGGCTTAGTAGCCGTTGCAACATTTTGCTTTTGTTTGGTTTTAAAGCCAAAGAAGTCACATCCAGGAGGCTTCCTTCACTCTAGCTTTCACAGTGAGCAGACACCACACTTTTCATCTGTCTGTCACGGAAGTTGGGGAGGGGAGTGCTTTGATGCTGACTGGTGAATCAGTCATGGAGGCCAGAGAGAGGAGACTGCTGATTGGGCCAATGCTAGGCATGCTGGTGATGTGTGGGGTTCATCCGACCTGAGCCAACGGGCCTCAGGGTGGGATCTTCTGAAAAAAAAAATAGCACAGTGGACACTGGGACAGAAAGAGGAGCAGACAGAGTCCAGCCCTCCAACTCTGCTACAGAAACAGATTACTAGCTGGGGGGTGGTGGGACACCCCAAGAACTCTCCCTGTACTTGGGGTGTTGATGGAAGGATGGGTAAGTGTGAGGTCAGTCTGGGCTGCATAGTGAGACCCTGTCAGGGGTGGAGAAGGAAGGAGAAGAGGAGAGGCAAGAGGAGAGGGGGGAAGGAGAGGGAAAGCTGGGTAGGTGTGGGAGGGGGCCAGAGAGGGAAGGAGGAGTCCAGTTATTGGTGTCTGCTCTCGGAAAAGGACAAAGCAGTTAGTTATAGCCGCCCCCATGGCCATCGCCATCACTAGTGAGCCTACTTGTTCAGAACAGACCTGCCTGACAGTGACCTTGGCACCCAAACTGAGGTCAGCAGCACCCCGGTCATTCTGACCACTCAGGGCCACCTATGAGGCTGCACATCTGAGCTCTGTGTGGATGGATGCAGTGACTGGTTATTGGTGTCTGCCATAGACACAGGCACGGAGGGTACAGTGCATTGGCAGCATACTTAGTGCCAGAGGCTAACTCTGTGGCACCTGCCCAATGCACCAAAATCCATCATGAATCTCTCTGAATGGAGCTAAGGTGTGTGTGGAATGAATTAGGGTGTGGGCTCTGTTCTATGTGCAAGTTTGGGGTTTTTTACTGGAAGCCCACACTTTGGAAGGCATCTGAATGCAGTATGTTCCACCCAGAACATTCCACAGGCTCCTCTTACTTTCCCTGGCTTATTAATAAAGAAAATGATCTACAGGCTTGCCTCTTATGGAGACATTTTCTCAATTGAATTTCCCTCCTCTCAGATGACTTCAGCTTCTGACCTAAAACTAACCAGGACATCTTCCCTCTTTCCCTTAATCCTGATGGTGCTAGGAAATACATAGAATTGCTATTTCACACACACACACACCACATCTCCAGCAGTACCACCCCTTCACATGGGACACTGAAGGACAAGCAGACTAGTACCTTTTATAATATATATATATATTTATATCTATATTTATATATTAATATATATATTTAAATATATATATTTAAATGATTTATTTTTACTTTTTATTGTGTGTCTATGTGTAGGTGTGTGCATGTGAGTGCAGTGCCCAGGGAGGCCACAAGAGGGCACTAGATTCTGTGGAGCTGGAGTTACAGGTGGCTGTGAGCTAGAAACTGAACTGGGTGCACTCTTAACTGTTGAGCCATCTTTTCAATCCCAGACCCATCTCTTAGTGGATCCAGCTCAGAATAACAGGGGCTGGAGGGGACCAGCCTTGTCCACATCTTTGTGTGGCTCCATGGAGCTAAGCATCTAGCTGTGTATGCAGGAAGAATGAAAGACCCAAAGGCTGAATTGATGAGGCCTCAGGAAGCTGTCAGCCCAATGGAAGCCAGCTGGCAGCAGGTGAGTAGCCACCCCACCCATCAGCACCTCTGGAAGCAAGAATGAGCTCCCAGCTTCCTCGCCCCCATGGCTAGTGGCCCAGCCCCAGGAGCTCCTGTTGGCCTAGGGAGTCTCGAGTTTGCACTATATTGCTGGGCCCCTCCCCCATATCATGGAGCCCCTTAGGAGAGGAGGTTCCCTGAGTTAATATCTGGTGCTAATGAGGGGTAACCAGTGGGAAAAGGCAAGGTCTACCTGAACCGGGTCTTGGAAGGGAGCCAGGATCTCTCTGGCCATTGATTCTCTTTCCAGGTTCATGTGCTGTGTGGGGAGATTAAGACGTATAGTCTGTAAACGGGCTAACCTTTCCCCAGCTTTTAATGAGCCTTCCTGTACTGTAGCTGTTTCTCTTCCTTGTGTGTGTGCATGCTCACACGTGAGTGCACACACCCCCTAATGCAGTCCATATGGAGATACAAAGCTGCCCTGCTCTAGTCCCTAGCAAGACTTTTTTTCCCTTCAAATTTATATTTGTGGTTCACCCACATGCATTTCCAGCGAATTCAGAAAGTGGGTTCAAGGGAACAGGCAAGGCTCCCTCACAGAACATGCTAGAAGGACACTAGTAGTCCTAGGCACTGTGGGAGCCCCTCCAAGGGAATCCCCAGGATTCTTAGTGCACCTCAGACCTCGCTGTGGATGGAGTGGCATGAGTGTGCATGTTCCCTAGAGCGGAACCTTCATTCGCTGCATCCCGGGGACATTGACCTCTAGAGGAGGAAATTCTAATCTCTGATTGAACCAGTTCTCCCTGCCTCATAAGGTACTGAGGGGCAGGAGCAGGTTCTGAAGTTTTCCTCTAATCCATGAAACCCCCACAGCCTCATTCTGGTCTCCATCAGATCATCCAGTCAAAGTTTCTAGAGGCACCAGCCACCTCCCCTCTGTCCCAGGTTAGGGGACTGCTTTTGTGCCACCACGGTGGGGAGGGAAAATGGGGTCATCAAGATTAAGGCATGAAAGAAGCCAGCTGACAGAAAGACCTGGAAACCCTTCCCCAACCTGGGCTAAATGCAAGAAAGGGGGGAGCCTTCCAAAAGCCAAGAGACACAAGTGCAGGGGAAGGTGGGTGCTGTGTGAGCTGTAAAAGGTCATGTGCCTGAGGGCCCAGCACTGCCTTCCCCCAGCTCAGTAGCCCAAGTCAGTTTTCAGGAAAACATTTCTCTCAGTACACTGCCTCTGTTTCTATTGTCTAGCCATGTCCGGAATATGAACAGCCAGCAATCTCAGCAAGTGTCTCCCAGATGCTCACCCACACCTACAACAGCACCCTGACCGAAACACCAAACAGAGCAGCTTAAGATGGACAAATTGGACTCGGGGCTTTGGGGCTTCAGTGTAGTGGGACGTGGGAATGTTCACGGAAGTGGGTGGCAGTGACTCCACGCCATCACCACAAACCAGGAAGCGGGGGAGGGTGCGACCCCCAAAGACTGCTCCTAGAGGCCTTCTGCCAGCCAGGCCTCCTAAAGGCCACTCCTGAAGTCTTCAAAATAGCCCTGCCAGCTAGGGACCAAGCCCTGGAAACAGGAATCTTTGGGGGAACATTTCAAAGTCAAAGATTAACTGGCCTCTTCTGATGCTAACTTTCTCGGAATCTCAAACCAGTCTCAGGCACAGGAGCTTCAGGACTCAGTGTCTAATAGTTGCTGAAAGATGGCATTCCCTGACCTAGCCAGAAATCCAGGGGAAATCATGACAAGCGACTGATCACCAGCAAGAAAACAACCATGGGAAGGCTGTTGTATGTGAGAAGTCAAAGAGGAAGTGGCTAAAGCTGTAATCAGAAACAAAGTCCTAGTACTTTAACTAAAGGGTAAAAATACAGAGCCAGGGGGCTGTAAAGGGAGAAGAAAGCAAAATGCAAGAGAAGAGACCATGGATTTAAATCTTAAACATCTAAAGGAGAAGAAAAAGGATCAATGACACTCACAATTAGGGGGAGGCGAGTGAGTGGAATCACCACTAAGATGGGGAAAATTAATTGCACCCAAACCCTATGGTAAGATATGTGTGGGATCTGGAAGGATGAGGTTGTCATAATAAGACTCTTCTCACTGGTTCTATATGAAGCACTAAGGGTAATGAACAGGATAAAGAAATAGACGCCTGTGGCAATAATAATAATAATAATAATAATAATAATAATAATAATAATAAATAATGAGCAGAGACCATGCACAGAAATCAGGTCAGAGCAAGGAGGCAGAGACAGGGGCACAGAAAGCAACACTTCATGCCTTAGAATAAAAGCAAAGACACTGCCAGGTGGTGGC